>JBAMIH010000053.1:0-173421 GCA_038501795.1 Pseudopleuronectes americanus | reverse complement strand
AACAATGTTATACTAATTAGTATCAAAGGTGTACTGTTCCAATATTAGATGGGCGATGTCATTAGAGTCAGGAACAGTTTTGTCTCCATGAGAAAGTGTGTGGCTCTTAAAGAGCACTTTTGATGGTTGATGTCTATACCGCAGACGTGTGCGGTTAACTTGGAGTCTGGTGTACTTGTCACGGCCTTGCGCGTGCCCTCAGATCGAGCGGCGTGTTTAGCCAGCTCTACCCGGCAGCAGACAGGCGACGCGCTGTCTGGAATCCCCTGGAGGTGATGTGGAGCGCTTCTGTTGTAGTGAGCCAGACGAAGGACCTCACCTGAGCGCTGCGCTCGAAGACATGTCGCTCACGAAGATGTTCATGATGCTCCAACCATGGCCTTGGAGAGATCCCAGTGTCAAAGAAAAAAGAAAGACGCTGACGAGACACATATACGCATCTAAACAGCACCTGTACACGAGGATGGGCTGTAGCTCTCCTCCTGGACTTTCTCCTCTTCTTATCCCGGCCTATACCGGGGCACTCGCCACGCTTTCTTGGAGCCCTCGTTCTACGGCGCTGGCTTCGCTGGTTCTGCATGTCACGATTGCGTCTAGACATTCGATTCAAATGAATACAGACGCTGGTGGCCAGGCTGCTTTTCAACACATCACATGTAAATCATTTATGTGCCGTTCCCTCTCTGTCATTGGCTGAATGTGGAGCGCCAGTGTAACAGCACGTGGGAGTGTCTCCATGTTCATGAGTCCATTGTTCTGCTGCTGACAGAGTTGAGCTGTTGCGCTCAACTGAACATTTGTTACACTAATCAGTCACGTTTTCAGAGTAGTATGTCTTACAATGTTTCCAAGACATTTCAGATGTTATCTTTATTATCAAAACACTCAAATAATTATAGAATCTTAGTTCGTCGCTTGGTCTTTAATATATCAAAATATATACGTGACACTTAAAAACAGTCTAATATTAATACACTTGATGATTATACTTTCATATATAGTAAATATATACTATACTTTGTAGCCTCAGGCGCCACAGATGGAGCTTCTCTCCAGATATGTGAACCGGATCAACGTCCACTACCAGTTCAAGTCTCCTACATGTCCTGTCAGAAGCTTTGTTTTCCAGTAGCTCAGCTTTTCCTGTTTTATTGCAGGTTCTTCTCTGTTTTGAGTTTTGAAAATGAATTCTGAAGCTGCATCAACTTGATCAGTTGACCACTAAGTTAAGTTTCAGAGGTTAATTAAAAAAACTAAATTGTTTAAATCTTGTTTCAGGACCATGGACAGAGCTGTTTGTTTAGGTGCTGAGCCTCATCAGTTTGTTTCTCTGAATGGATGTTGAAGGGACAAGTTCTGGATTCATTACAAACGCATTGAGGGAAACGGCTCCATGTAGACCCTCCGATGTAGATACCCACCCCTCTTAGTTAGAGGTGGATTGTACAGTGTTCTCCACTCAGGCCTCTGAGTTTCCAGCCTCGCAGCATTAGGCATCTTTTTTTTGGCTAAAAGGTTTATCTTTACAGATTTACTTCTATTTCAAACACACACACTTCACATTTCATTAGGGGCTACTTAATACTTTGTAAAAAATTGTATACACCTTTAGGCACACATAATTATAAGAATAGGATAAGTATGTAGAAAAGTAATATGTGTTATAGTCATTGCCTGATGGTCTTACATCATGGTGTAATCTTTACCTTCTTTTTGGGCCAAGGCAAAACACCCACACTCTCTTGTTTCTTCTCAGATTGTATAAATATTTCAGCTTTGCATTTGGTACAGGCATAGGCGCGGAGCCATAGAAATGGCCCAGCTGAGAAATCAAAGGAATCTTAGACATCATAGAAATCAATGACACTGTGACATTAAAGCCAACTGACAACAAAATAGAATTATTTGCCTAATGAAATCCTTTGTAGTGTTCTTTCACATGACCACAGGTGTGGATAACAGCAGTAATTAGTCCTAAAACATGGTGTAAATGACACCATTTCAAGTTTAATTTTACGGGGCTTATGGACACTTTGATGGCACCAAAGGTATGGAGGCTTTAAAAGTTTTTTTCCCACATTGATTATATTCGTTTGAGGATTTCCCATTTACTTCAATTGTACTGAATTCAGCTGCAATGCTATTTACCCCCGAAAATCCAAATGTGTTTAATGAACTTAAAAACTTATGAGTGAGAAGAATTTTCATTCTTGGTCGAACTATCCTTTTAACTGTTGGTTTCAGAAAAAGGGATCTACATTTAACTATGTTTTTCATTACAGAAAACTAAAAAAATGTATATATTCTTTTTTATATTTGAGGTATTTTAACTTTATTGCACAAGCTAAAAGTAAACACAAAGGTAACATTCAAAACTACGTCTTTATGAGATGGAAAATCTGATACTTTTAAAGCAAACACCTGATTTTAAAAAATAACTCATATCATTAAGTACATCTGATCTAAAGTATATTTTAATAAAATTAATTTTCGTATTAACTTGTGTTAAGACCCGACTTGCTAGGGAAGAAGAGGCAAACAACCTGATGATATTGGTTAATAAAATTGTTTGATGTATTTTAAAAGTATGATTGCAATGACAACACAGGTACGTAAATTATTCTGAAAACAGGCAGAAGGGTGCTAGTTCAAATAAATGAAACAAAGATAACAAAAAGAGGACTCTCATCAAGAGATGCAGAAACTGTTTAAATCACCTGTCACCACCTGCTCTTCTTCTACCACTTTAAACAGTCAAGCTTCCACACGTGCCACTAGCTCCACCTTGTGGATAAATAACAGTATGCCTCCGGTACACCATCACAAACAGCCTCTGACATTCCTGTCAGGATTACTCCCAGATTGGACTTTATTTGTGATGAGCCAAAAAAAAGCAAATAGACAATTGAGGAAGTGGTCTAGCCTAATAAAGTGAAAATGAAAAATCATAGCCCAGTCAAAAAGTTTAGACATGGGCAGAAGGTAAAAATGGCTCTTTTACACAACTGTCCAATTACTCATAAAACATTCATCATCAAAGATTTTATCAGTGAACATGAGCTTGATTTTGTTTTACTGACTGAAACATGGCTGAATTCAGATGGAGCAGCTCTCTTAAAGGAAGCCTCCGCCCAACCTTAAGCTATATACACACAATATGTGAGGGAAAGAAAGGGGGAGCTTTGACAGCTATATCTTTTTAACACTTATAACCCTTGTGTGGTGTTCATGTTTTGTCGCACAGCCAATGTTTGTGGGTCTGGTAGACACACTGCATTATTGGGTCTTAAAATCAATACAGCTATAACAATTTATGTAAAAAATACTAAACAGATGTTTTCTTTATCCTAATAACAAGCAATATAGACAGCATATATGGTTAATATTAGTCATTTACTCCTGTTACATCACATATGAATAAAAGGGCTTTTCGTTTTTTTTGATAACATGCAATTAAACAAGAAAAAACAAGTAAAATCAAGATATAGGAGGAAAAAACTAATATCAATATTGATGTTTATTTCTTGGAACTCGATTATAAATTTAACACATTCTGGCAGTCTACACAACACAAGCAAAACTTGAAGGTTCCACGTATACGATGAAGCAGCATCACAGGCAGCCCAGATCTAGATTCCGTATTTTGTAGGTTAAGACGGTATGTAGTGCCTGAAGTGGCAGCGGCCCCTAAATGGCATCAGATGCGCATCAACAGTGACATTAGGCCCAGGGTTGTAAAATAGGGTGAGGCGGGGCACCCACTTGTCCCATACTGTCCTGATGGCAGCTAGCTTGTCTTTCAGCCGCCGAGCTGTCGTCTCTGTTATCAAAGCCGATAATCCTGGAAATAATCTGGAAGATTTCCAGAAACATTTTTCCTCTGTAAAGTTCTCTGCCAGTTTATGCATCTCACAGGGATTCTGTGGATTCCCCTGTGGATTTGAAAGCCCCAGCAAGGATGAGAAACCCAAAGTATGAAAATAAATGGGTTCGTCCATCTCATTCCAGCTCTGTAAAAACATGCTTTTCCTCCGAATTAGTGCATCTTCAATGATTTTCTGGATGGATTCTGGAAGGAAAAGTTCAAAAGAAGACATGATGTCCTTTACATGAGTGACGGCTTTCTGTGTTGGCCATGTTTGCATCCTTATTACATTGGTAGCCATGCGGGGTGGCTCATTTCTTTGGGCAAAAGACCATTCAACTTCTTTTGACATCCATATTTCTCCACTTGCTGGCTGCAGACAGGTGGGTCCTGTGTTTGGCTGCAGACGGGCTTTACTTGAAGCTGGCTGATGGTCATTCTCCTCCTCTTTTTTCAAAACTCACTTTCAGTCTCTGAATTGACAGAAATATGATCTTCATATTCTCAAAACTCTTCCTCTTCATTGTCTTCCAAAGCTTCTCTCTCTTCAAAAATCATTTCTAAGGCCCTCTGAGCAGAGAATCTTTTCTACATGTTCATTGATTGTGATAAGGAGCCACATGTTCAAATATATGTATTTGTTGTATCCAGCCCCCAATTTGCAGCTGGGATAGTGTGAGAAAATAATTTAGAATGTTTCCCGCAAGACGGGGGGTAAAATGTGCATGAATGAGGGAGTAGAAGTGTTTAAAATGTACAATTTCCACACTTTTCTTACCCCTGGGTCCCGTGGACCCGAACACCACATGTGTAATGTAAACGTGTAGGGGAGGTGTACCGTGTACACAGTCATCGCAAAAATCTTCTTTTATATATTCACAGAAAATGAGCCAAGGCCGATGAGTTTGAGGTTGAAACAATTATTGATCGAATACTTTTTCTTTTAGCAAACATTGAAAACGATTCCCACAGAACCGAACACCACACAAGAGTTAAAGAAAACAGGATATGGATATTCAGAGGGAACATGGAAAATACTTTTTATAAAAAGAACATTACTTTGTTCATGTAATATTAGCACATTTATTTGGATAGAGTGATGATAGAGCAGGGAGTTTACTCAACATCAAGGAAAATACAGTAAATGAAAACTTGACATCATTACTGAAGTAACTGATTGAATGTTCTAAGGATGTTTTTCCTTGCATTATTACGACAAAATTGCACCTTCATTTAGTTTTCTTGAACATTTCCCCTGATTCATTCAAATGTATAAATAAGGTATAGGGGTTGGCATCATTTGCTTACGGCCACACCAACCTGAATACGCCTGTTCTCTTCGGCCTGGTTTGTACTTGGATGGGAGACTAACTGGGAATACCAGGTGCTTTAAGCTTTTTCCACTTCTCTTAGCAAACAGCAGAGGGACGTGCTGCAACTTGAGAGCCGACATATCTTAGAAAGAGCAGGGGTCTCATTTATAAAACAGTGCGTAGGATTCTTACTAAAAGTGTATGTACGCACAAAAGCCGGAAATGGTGTACGCAAAAGATAATTCAGATTTATAAAACCTTGCGCACGCACACCTGAATGCAATGTTCTTTATAAATCACAGTCCACCTGGAGACGTCAGTACTTGGATCTGCCTCCAAATCCCTCCACACGCCCACTTTCAACCATAAATGGTCAATGCAAAGCACAGCATGAATATTAAATGATGCTGCTGGCCAATGGGTTTCCACCGTGAGTCACGGTGTCACGAAAAACAACACATCTTAACATGTATAATAAATATAAAGCAGTATATTATTTTCTAGAACTGACGCTTTATCACTATAATGTAAATAAATAAAAATAATGTGTCATTCTTTGAAAAATTATATTACTATTATCCTATTTGTGTTCATATAAAACGTCCTAAATAGAAAATAAATAGAAACATAGAAATATACAAAAAATAAAACACTATAAGGCTTGATTTACTTAAAACTCAATGAAATAGCTGTACTTAATGTTAAGTTGTAATATTCTTGATTTGTCTACCCAACGGAGTCACGGCATCAGGTGAAGAGATATCGAGGTGTTTGTTATTGAGGTGGAGGTGAAGAGCGACTTTATGGCACAGCAGTGATGTCACTAATAAAGAAAATATACTGATACTCTGCCGGTGCTGTGGATAACACAATGTGTGGGAGTGAAGACGAGAGAAAGAACGGAGCCTGAAGTAAAAAAAAATGATCACAGATCTATAGAATCTGTATCAGCTGATCAGACATCGCTGAACCCTCTCTTCTTCCTCATCCTTCCATTCGCATGCACGCAGAACCCCTTGCCACTGTCACGGTAGTATTTATTTATTTAGAGCATCGGACCGATTCCCTCACATCTGTGGATCCTCACCTCCTCTGGGATATTATTTGGAAAGTTTCTTAATTTCCTGTAAGTGATCTCCAGTGCGCTCTGTGCGCCTGATGGCACAGTCACGTTCACTGCAGTGATTTGATGATACACGCACAGTGTTAGAAGATATTATTAAAACCTATGAATGACTCGGCGCCGTAACTGTAACTTATAACTATATATGTTTAAATTAAAAGGTTCGTGTGGAACAGATATGTCGTTCGAGCAAAACTGGGCTATTGGTTTTAATGTAAATGAGGAAGTGGATCAATAATCTGACTTCAGTTCACCACCTCAGGTCTGTGTCGCCACTTTCCCGTCTCCAAAACGTTCGTACGCAAGGGTCAGAGTTTGTGTGGAAATACGCAACGTTTGCGTGAGAAGTGGTGTCCGCACGTTTCAGCCCCCGCAACGGTTATAAATGAGACCCCCTGTTCTCTCCCCTCGTTGCTCCTCGCCACATATTTGTTCTCTGTGTCTCGTTTGACCAGCGGTGGAAGTGTTTGGTCCCTGTGCCCTCTCACTGGCATTTTCCTGTCTGTTTTCTTTCTCTTGTTGTCCATCCTTTACTTCCCTTCTTTCATCTCCTCCTCTTGCTCTGTCCGTGATTGTTTTTACAGCTGTCTGCTCCATCTCGTTTGTTGCCATGCTGTCCGTCTTTCGAGGTAAAAAAAAATATTGAAATTTCCCCCAAACAGCAAAATCTGTCAGAGGATTGTTGAAAATAATAAACTCTTCTTTTCGAACAAACGAAAAAATTACAATACAATGACGTAGAAACTTATTTTACTTGTGAAATAGACACTGTAGTTTGGCTTCTTTCACTGCTCTTGCCATCTCACTCTGACGACCTCAATGGGCGTGTTCAGAGTGGTATGTCTGTAAGCGAATGATCCCCACAACACCTATTTATACATGTAAATAAATCAGGAGAAATGTTCAGAAAAGAAAATGTGAAGGTGCAATTTTATCATAATATTGTGCGACCACCCTGGAGTTGTCCCGAGGCCTGTTTCAGGTAGCTGGTTTAACATACTCTGAGTTTATTCCTGCGCTCTGAGTTGGTTGACTCAGAGTTCAGGGTTGAAAAGCAACTCTGGGTTTTCGGTTTCAGAACAGGTGATCAGCGTTGGCTTAATCAACTCTGAGTGTGTTCACGCTGGGTTGGGGGCGTGCCTGTTGACTCTAAAGAGCCATCATCAATGGATCTCTGATAACATGATCAATATGGACCAAAAACGTAGATCCAGTTACTTTTCACCCACGGAATTGGAAATATTAATGCACGCATATGCCGAGCAGGTACACATTTTCACCAAAAAAAGCAATACCGCCGCGGCAGCGAGAGCACGAGAGAGAGCTTGGCAGGAAATAGCCGAACAAGTCAATGCGTGAGTAAAATAAAATAGTAAAATAAAATAAGAGGAAAGTTTAATATCTTCCACTTATTCAATATGTAAATTGTGTGTGTGTGTGTGTGTGTGTGTGTGTGTGTGTGTGTGTGTGTGTGTGTGTGTGTGTGTGTGTGTGTGTGTGTGGTGTGTGTGTGTGTGTGTGTGTGTGTGTGTGTGTGTGTGTGTGTGTGTGTGTGTGTGTGTGTGTGTGTGTGTGTGTGTGTGTGTGTGTGTGTGTGTGTGAATTTACACAGGAACAACCCGAGTTGCCCCAAGAGGACTTGGCAGCAAATGAAAATATAGTTCAAACAGGTAAACTAATGTTGAATTGAAATCAAATCAATTGTGCTGTTTTGCCTGCTCTACCTAATCTAACAGCTATATTCAACATGTGATGGGTCTATATTTAAGCAGTAAATGTAAGTAGTACATTTCTCAGCCACCCCAACACTGCCAATATTTAATAGGATTTAGATATATTAGAAGGCTACTCCTAGGCAAAATGCATTATATGTATGTATGTATGTATGTATGTATGTATGTATGTATGTATGTATGTATGTATGTATGTATGTATGTGTATATACATATATATGTGTCTTCAAAATAGCGCTTACTGAATATTAGGGCAACATTTTCCTCCATGTAAGCCCTCAGCCAACAGAGTATGCGTCCTGTGGCTGAGGGCATCCCTGGAGGGAGCTCCTCTGATCCCCCCACCCCCAGGATAGAAGTGCCTTTATCAGAGGTTGGTTATTCAAAATATGCAATATTCTGGCTCAAGTAATAATTTCACTGTCTAATCATCTTCTTCCAGTTACTGATGGCGTCATCAACCTACTGGAACCAGATGCCCTCACCAACCTCCATGCAATTGTAACAATTCTTCACCTTCCACAGATTATTAATAATGTCTTGATAATTGCTGAACCCAACTGTTAATGTCATTACAGGAAGATGATGGAGAAACATTGTCTGCGGCATTTGAAAGGGAAGAGGAAAGGCCTATTGAGGTTAACACCTTTTTAAAATATAATTTTGTAACTTAGTTTGGGCATAAAAATACATTCTGACACCATTCTTAGCGAGAAATGTGGTCTTTGCTTCCACAGTCTTCAGCCAGTTCGTGCATATGATATATATTTTAATAGTTATCACATCATATATCATATTTTTATCTGAAAAAACAAGGAATGTCCGCCATGTTTTCCTTTCTGTAGACGGGAACTCGGGAGTCACGTGACATGCGCACAAGCCAATGCAAAACAATGCTCAGAATTTTTTTTCTACCATTTCACACTTTGAGAGGCCAGATTGTGAGATGGTAACACTTTTCCAAGTGGACCAACGTTGCCACTGAACGTTTTCTGATGAGACTGGGTTGCCCCGTTCCACCTGACCAGCCCCCTCTTCCTCGCTCGGGCACGCAGACCGCACGGCAGACAAAAAAAACGCGGCGAGCGCCCTGTTCCTGGTCCAACCCGCCGGAGGAACCTCCCAGGAAGCACGGGAGGAGATCCTGACATTTTGGGGATTTGTGCGTTTTAAATATGGGAAATGTTCGAATAAAACAGTCTACTCCTGAGTCAGCTGGCTCTGTTGTCACTGTTTCACACACATCCACCACACCTTGTGAACTGCCCATTGAGCTTGCTCAGGAATGGCAGCAGGCAGATGTGAGTGCATCTGCACGCACAGCGACACAAAGACTTTTGGAGGATGGCCTGGCGTCAAGAAGGGCAGCAAATAAGCCACTCCTCTCCTGGAAAAACATCAGGGACAGACTGATATTCTGCCAAAGGTACAGGGATTGGACTGCTGAGGACTGGGGTAAAGTCATTTTCTCTGATGAATCCCCTTACCGCTTGTTTGGGGCATCTGGAAAAAAGCTTGTCTGGAGAATAAAAGGTTAGCGCTACCATCAGTCCTGTGTCTTGCCAACAGTAAAACATCCTGAGACCAATCATGTGTGGGGTTGCTCCTCAAACAAGGGAGTGGGCTCACTCACAATTTTGCCTAAGAGCACCGCCGTGAATAAAGAATGGTACCAAAACATCCTCTGAAAGCGACGTCTCCAATCCATCCAAGAACAGTTTGGTGACGAAAAATGCCTTTTTCCAGCATGCTGGTGCACCTTGCCATAAAGCAAAAGTGATAACTAAGTGGCTCGGGGAACAAAACATTAACATTTTGGGTCCATGGTCAGGAAACTCTCAAGAACTTAATCCCACCGAGAACTTGTGGTCAATCCTCAAGAGGCGGGTGGACAAACAAAAACCCACAAATTCTGACAAACTCAAAGCATAGATTATGCAAGAATGAGCTGCCATCAGTCAGGATGTGGCCCAGAAGTTAATTGACAGCATGCCAGGGTGAATTGCAGAGGTCTTGAAAAAGGAGGGTCAACACTGCAAATAATGACTCTTTGCCTGAACTCAATGTTACTGTCAATAAAATCTTTTGACACTTATGAAATGACTGTAATTATACTTCAGTATACTATAGTAACATCTTACAAAAAGATCTGAAAACACTGAAGCAACACACTATCTCAAAACCAGTACTTGTCATTCTCAAAACCTTTGGCCACAGCTGTAGGACCCTCCGATGTAGATAGCCACCCCTCTTAGTTAGAGGTGGATTGTACAGTGTTCTCCACTCAGGACTCTGAGTTTCCAGCCTCGCAGCAGTAGGCATCTTTCTTTTGGCTAAATGGTTCATCTTTACAGATTTACTTCTATTTCAAACACACACACACTTCACACTTCATTAGGGGCTACTTAATACTTTGTAAACTATTTTATACACCATTAGACACACATAATTATAAGAATAGGATAAGTATGATGAAAAGTAATATGTGTTATAGGCATTGCCTGATGTTGTCTTACATCATGGTCTAATCTTTACCATCTTTTTGGGCCAAGGAAAAACACCCACACTCTCTTGTTTCTCCTCAGATTGTATAAATATTTCAGCTTTGCAACCGGTACATTTGGTATAGGCAGAGGCGCGGATGCATAGAAATGGCCCAGCTGAGAAATCAAAGGAATCTTAGACATCATAGCAATCAATGACACTGTGACATTAAAGCCAACTGACAACAAAATAGAATTATGGACACTTTGATGGCACCAAAGGTATGGAGCCTTTAAAAGTTTTCCCCATATTGATTTTATTCATTTGAGGAGTTCCCATTTACTTCAATTGTACTGAATTCAGCTGTAATGCTATTTACCCCTGAAACTCCAAATGTGGTTAATGAACTCAAACAATTATGAGTGAGAAGAATTTTCCTTCTTGGTCGAACTATCCTTTTAACTGTTGACATGTTTTTCTCCAGAAAACTAAAAAAAATGTATATATTATTTTTTATATTTGAGATATTTTAACTTTATAGCACAAGCTAAAAGTACACACAAAGGTAACATTCAAAACTACGTCTTTATGAGTCGGAAAATCTGATACTTTTAAAGCAAACACCTGATTTTAAAAATAACTCCTATTATTAAGTACATCTGATCTAATGTCAGGATTACTCCCAGATTGGACTTTATTAGTCATGAACCAAAACAAAGCAAACAGACAGTCGAGGAAGTTGTAACCCTTGGTTACACTAGAATGAGTGTTAATGTGGACCAGGATACTCCTATTTTCTGTCAGGCCTGGACTAAAATTAGGACTCAGATGCAGAGGTTTTCACAGACAGCACACTTTATTGTATTCTGATCCTCTGATGATGAGTGATAACTTTACTTGGGCTATGAAACACTTACTAACTCTTTCTAGGACCTGGCAAAGAAATAGGATGGGAAAGAACACTCCCTACAAAGATTCGAAAATAAGCACTAGGAACCAAACAAGGTGTATTAACATAAATCGCTCCCGAAGGAGGATAAACAAAAGACTTGAGTAATAAAACAAAAGCGCTCCCGAGGGAGGAAAACCAAGCTATGGAAAAAAAGGACAAAAGAAAAGGCTCACCTAAACAGGGACTCCTCAAACTAACTAAAACTTCACTAAACATAAATTGCTCCAAAAGGGAGGAAGAAGAACAGATTACAAAATAACACAAAATGAAGCTAAACTAGAACAACTTTAACAAACAAAAAAATCACTCTTCAAAGAGGACACAGAAAACAACTTACGTGGTGGAACAAGGAAAAACTCGACTATGGCTGTGGTAGGGCTTTGGTGAACGAACATGAACGAAACACTTCGGCACAAGACAAAGGGGAGACGCAGACTATAAGCACATGAGGGTGAAGGGAACAGGTGGAAACGATCAGGAATCAGTGACACATGAGGAAGGGCAAGTGACCTGAAACGAGAGGAGAGTTAGGATTTCAAAATAAAACAGGAAGTTACGAGACAAAAACCCAAGACAAGACAGACCTCACCACGGTGTGACAGTACCCCCCCCCTCTAGGGCCGACTCCTGACGGCCCAGGCTGGTCCCTGTGGAAGTCTCTGATGAGTGTAGCGTCGATAATGTGACGAGATGGAACCCACTGCCTCTCCTCAGGACCATATCCTACCCAGTCCACCAGATACTGTTTACCTCGGCCCCTGTTGCGAACATCCAGCAACCGCTTGACCTTGTATACCGGACCGCCTTCAAACACTTCTGGGGGTGGTGGAGGGGTAGCGGCTGGAACCATCGGACTCTCCTTGACAGGCTTGACCCGGCTTACATGGAAGGTGGGGTGAACACGGAGGGATCGGGGCAGGCGAAGGCGAACTGCTGCAGGGCCGATGAGCTTGATGATGGGAAACGGACCCACAAACCGCGGTGCCAGCTTCTTGGAAGGGACTTTTAGGTGTAGATCCCTGGCGGAGAGCCATACTCTCTGTCCTGGCTGGTAGGTGGGGGCGGGTCGCCTCTTGCGGTCTGCAGTTTTCTTGACTCTGTCCCCTTGGCGAATCAGTACCTGTGTGGCGGCTGCCCAGATGCGGCGGCAGCGGCGAACCATGGCATGGGCGGAGGGCACAGACACCTCCAACTCGTTGTCTGCGAAAACAGGAGGCTGGTAACCAAAAACACACTTGAACGGTGACATACCTGTGGCCGAGGTGGGCAGTAGGTTGTGGGCATACTCGACCCAGACCAGGTGTTTGCTCCATGTTGAGGCATTCTGAGAGACCAGACACCGGAGGCCGGTTTCTAGCTGCTGGTTTAGGCGTTCGGTCTGGCCGTTGGCCTCCGGGTGGTAACCCGAGGTCAGGCTGGCCTTAGCTCCGATGAGCCGGCAGAACTCCCTCCAGAACCGGGAGACGAACTGGGGACCCCGGTCTGAGACAATGTCTTTGGGAAATCCGTGAACCTTAAAAACATTGTTCATCATGATCTCCGCCGTTTCTTTGGCGGAAGGCAGTTTTGGCAGAGCAATGAATCTAACCATCTTGGAAAATCTATCCACCACTGTGAGGAGAGTGGTGTTACCTTGAGAGACCGGAAGCCCCGTGACGAAGTCTACTGAGATGTCGGACCACGGTCTGGAGGGGATGGGAAGTGGCTGCAAAAGACCCATGCGTGTCCCGGAGGACGTCTTGTTTCGGGCGCAGACCGGACAAGCCTCTACGTACTCCCGGACCTCCGGTTCCATGGAGGGCCACCAGAACCTCTGGGAGATAGCGAACATCGTTCTTCGAACTCCCGGATGGCAGGAAAGCAGCGAGGTGTGGGCCCAGTGGATCACCTGTGGGCGTAATTCAACCGGGACAAACAAACGATTCTCTGGGCACCCACTAGGTGATCGGACCTCACCATTAGCCTGCTTAACCTCATCTTCTATCTGCCAAGTCAGTGCTCCAACCACACAGGTAGGTGGGAGGATCGTTTCTGGGTTCTTGGCAACAGGTTCGGGGTCGAAGAGACGAGACAGGGCGTCTGGCTTGACGTTTTTGGACCCCGGCCTGTATGAGAGAGAAAAAGAGAATCGGTTAAAAAAAAGCGCCCACCTGGCCTGGCGAGAATTTAGTCTTTTGGCCTTCTTGATGTATTCCAGATTTTTATGATCAGTCCAGACAATGAACGGATGTTCAGCCCCCTCGAGCCAGTGTCTCCACTCCTCCAGCGCGAGTTTGACCGCAAGCAACTCCCGGTTACCAACGTCGTAGTTCCGCTCCGCTTTGGATAGCCGCTGTGACAGGAAAGCACAAGGATGCACCTTACCATCCTGCTCTGACCGCTGGGAGAGGATGGCCCCGACCCCTTCGTTGGAAGCGTCCACCTCTACCACGAACTGTCGTTGAGGGTCTGGCAGGGTGAGGATGGGAGCCGAGGTAAAGCGGTGCTTGAGGGTCCGAAAGGCAGCATCCGCTTCAGGCGACCAGTGGAACTGCACCTGTGTGGAGGTAAGAGCATGGAGAGGGGCAGCTATTGCGCTGAAGCCTCTGATGAACCGCCTGTAGAAGTTAGCAAACCCAAGGAACTGCTGAACCCTTTTGCGGCTATCAGGTGTAGGCCACTCGACCACAGTGCTAATTTTAGCCGGGTCCATCTGCACTCTTCCAGGGGCTACGATGAAGCCCAGGAATGAGACAGTTTCGGCATGGAATTCACTTTTTTCTGCTTTGACAGTACCTGAGTTACATGGTCTTGGTGTTTTTTCAAGTCAGAGGAGTAGATAAGTATGTCATCCAAATAAACATAAACGAAAAGGTCAAGAAAGTCTCTTAACACGTCATTTATCATTGCCTGGAACACGGCAGGAGCATTTGTGAGACCAAAAGGCATGACTTTATACTCATAGTGTCCACTGGGTGTATTAAAACCAGTCTTCCACTCGTCACCCTCTCTGATCCGTACCAAATGGTAGGCGTTGCGAAGATCCAACTTGGTGAAGATCTTAGCCTGTTGGAGCTGGTCGAACACGGATGACATTAGAGGAAGTGGATAGCGATTCTTAATAGTGATGTCATTGAGTGGGCTGTAGTCGATGCATGGTCTTAGGGAGCCATCCTTCTTCTTCACAAAGAAGAACCCGGCTCCAGCTGATGAGGATGAGGGGCGAATCAGCCCCGCTTTCAGGGAGGTTTCGATGTACTCCCGCATGGCTCCCTTCTCTGGCCCAGAAACCGCGTACAGGCGGCTCTTGGGAATGGTTGAGCCCGGAATCAGCTCAATCATAGGGTCGGTGAGGAGGAAGTGAGAGGGCTTTAGTTTTGTTAAATACTTCTTTAAGGTGGTGGTAGCAGGAAAGCACAGAGCTTAGGTCCGGGTAATTGGGACAGTTGTCTGCTCCTTCTCGTTTGTGGCCATGCTGTCCGTCTTTCGAGGTAAAAGAAAAAATCGAAATTTCCCCCAAACAGCAAAAGCTGTAAGGGGATTGTTGAAAATAATAAACTCTACTTTTCGAACAAACGAAAAACTTACAATACATTGACGTAGAAACTTATTTTACGTGTAGTGATTTAAAATGGTTCAGAGATGACAGTTAAATGTCAATTTGGTTCACAACATTTATCCAGAATAATCAGGACGGGAGGCTGAGATTTCAGAAATATACAATTTATTTAATAGATGCAAATGATTTAAAACAGACTGCTCAAACAGTAAAGTGACATGTTCAAAGGTTGAAAGGCTGGCCTGGACTTGATATAAATGACAGCCTAAATAGAGAGAAATTAGAGGCTCCCGACCCAATGGTACAACGCTAAAATATCATGCATTAAAACAAAACATGGCATATGACATACGAACCGTGCTCTGTATGGCCTGTAAGTATACATGTGTTGTGTTCTGTTTTGTGTTGTTTTGTCTCCTCCTCCTGGTTGAGTGGTGATGCCTGCAGGGACCTGGAGGGGGAGCTCTCGGTTAGGACGCGTCAGTGAAGTGCAGGCCGCAGAGGAGATTCCATTTAACCGCGGAGATACGTAGCCGAGTCATTAATAGGTTTTAATAATATCTTCTAACACTGTGCATGCGAATGGAAGGATGAGGAAGAAGAGAGGGTTCAGCGATGTCTGATCAGCTGATACAGATTCTATAGATCTGTGATAATTTTTTTACTTCAGGCTCCGTTCTTTCTCTCGTCTTCACTCTCACACATTGTGTTATCCGCAGCACCGGCAGAGTATCAGTATATTTTCTTTATTAGTGACATCACTGCTGTGCCATAAAGTCGCTCTTCACCTCCACCTCAATAACAAACACCTCAATATCAGTGTCAGAAAGTTTCGCTTCCTCTTCTTTTCACTTGATGCCTTGACTCCGTTGGGTAGACGTATCAAGAATATTACAACTTAACATACAGTACATTTCATTGAGTTTTAAGTAAATCAAGCCTTATAATGTTTTATTTTTTGTATATTTTTTTGTTTATTATTTTTTATTTGGAAGTTTTATATGCATACAAATAGGATAGATTCCATTTGGAGTTTCAGGGGTAAAAAGCATTGAAGCGGAATCCAATACAATTTAAGTAAATGGGAACTCCTTCAAACGAATAAAATCAATTTGGGAAAAAACTTTTAAACTACAAAGGAATTCATTAGTCAAGTAATTTTATTTTGTTGTCAGTTTGCTTTAATGTCACAGTGTCATTGATTGCTATGATGTCTAAGATTCCTTTGATTTCTCAGCTGAGCCATTTCTATGCCTCGGCGCCTATGCCTATACCAAATGTACCGGTTGCAAAGCTGAAATATTTATACAATCTGAGGAGAAACAAGAGAGTGTGGGTGTTTTGCCTTGGCCCAAAAAGAAGGTAAAGATTACACCATGATGCCTGTCTCACACAATGATGTAAGACACCATCAGGCAATGACTACAACACATATTACTTTTCTCATACTTATTATGTGTGCCTAATGGTGTATAAAATATTTTACAAAGTATTAAGTAGCCCCTAATGAAATGTGAAGTGTGTGTGTTTGAAATAGAAGTAAATCTGTAAAGATAAACCATTTAGCCAAAAAAAAGACTCCTTCCACTCTCACCTGGACACTAGGTGTCCCTGTTCTTCCGTTCCCAGAGCTACAGGTGGGGTGGGCATCAGCGACAATCAGAGCACATCTTGGTCAGGTGTGCTCTGCCCTTTAAAAGGCTGGCCAGATTCGTCTCGCGCTACCTACGGGACGAGGTTGGCTCTCCCGGACGCCAGCACCCTTCTCTGTTTTGTTCTTGGAGACTTCGGTTTGTAGTTTGTTCCGTTAATAAATATTCTAATAGAGCCACAGTTCACCCATGTCGTCTCCCTCCTTGCCACAGTCTTGAGCCGGGTTGTGACAAATGGGGGCTCGTCCGTTTCACACTTTTTCGCATTTGTGAAAGACTGAATAGGTGGAGAAGGCAATTTGTGTGAATGAGACCTGTGATCAGGTAATGTGTGAGCGTAGTGTGACGTCACACACCAAGTCAGCTGTGCGCCTCGTGTTTTTGTGAATGAGCTGTGTAGTTTGTTTGTGTGGGAGATGTTCCGGTAAGTGAACTTATTAGACCGCTGTTCGCCGGATCAGTTAATTAAATTGCTGATCATTTCAAAATGGATAACGGGGATAAACGTTTAAAGGAGATTGTCAGGAGGATCCTCGTGATAATCTGGTGGAAATTGGAATAATTGACACAACATTCAAAGCCGCTGTTTCTCCAGAGTCTGGTGCTACTGCTCAGTCTGTCTCCGAGGCTGCGTTAACGTTTGAACCGCGTGAAAGGCTGCTATTGTTACAGCGGGTTGTTGTGACTCATGGGGAAATTAAACGAATGGAGCTGGAAGTTCGCCGACTGAGTTTATCTCATGTTGAGGGCCAGGTCCCTGTTTCTCCTGAGCTGTCATGCGCTTTCGATGTGACCAGTTGTCTGCGTCTCATTCCTCATTTTGGTGAACAGGATGTAGACACGTTCTTCTCTCTCTTTGAGCGCGTCGCCGACAGTAGAGACTGGACGGATTCTGAGTGAACATTATTGTTGCAGTGCGTGTGTAACGGTGTAAATATGTTGTTTGTTAAATCCTGTTCAACGTGGGACTGCAGTCACAGTTTTTGATGTATTTCTTTTATTTTGTCGTGTCTTTTATTTTGAAAACCTATCGCGGGAGCTTCTGGGGGATTAAGTCTGGCACTTTGTTTTTACCTCAGAAGCAGGTGCTCCCGCTGTGGGTAGGTTGTCTCTCTGTCCTGTTAGTGTTTTAGTTAGTTGTTAATGGTTAATTTAGTGTATGAAACCTTTATAGTAATATGCAACTTTTCTTTTGTAGATAACTGTGGCTGTTTTGTCCCATGTTGCAGGTATGTTGTTTAGTAAAACTAATTGTTAACACTATACGATCACGTGTACGCAGAAGCAGGTGCTTCCGCTGTGGATAACTGTGGCTGTTTTGTCCCATGTTGCAGGTTGCACAATAAAGTGCTACTGCTGTGAATCAAACCTGACTCAAGAGAAATATATACAAATAGCAGCAGAGCAAGACAGAGACCGTCACATTGGTGCCGTGACCCGTCGATTCTCCTGCTGGATGGTGGCTTCTTCCGCGCCGATCTGGGGATTGTTCTGCTGCTGCTGATCTTCTCTGTGTGACCAGGTGGACGTGTAACATACACTGCGTTGAGCTGAATACACATATATTAAGTTTTTTTTTCACTACTCCTTTTGTGTTTAACTCCGTCTGTGTTTAACTTTTTGCATTTTCAATGTTTCAATTTTATTTCTAAAATTGTATATTTTTTTATTTAATGATGAGTGCCGGTTGGGAGGATATTAGCACACCCCATGGTTTTGGCAGGGGTAGGGGAAGAGGAGTATTGAGTTCTCCTCAGTTCTTGCAGTTTGAAACTCCTGTTCGGGGGCATGATAATGTAATTACACATGAGTCTCAAAACGCTAGTTCGAATGTTAGTAGCCCTGATGCTCTTGCCACTGAAATTGTCAGTCAGATGGGAGATGTGATCCAGCAGGTTAGCCAGAAGGTATTACAGAATATTATAACTCAATTTAGCCCATCTGTTAGCACCCATTTAACCAATGCTCCCACCCCACCCTCCAAAGATGACATGTCAACTTCAAACATGCTTGATGCCTCTCATGTGCAGCTTGTGTCTCACAGAAAGCTGAAAGATCCTCCATGCTTCAGAGGGGACAGCTCTGACCCTGTTTCCGTGAGAGAATGGGAGGATCTCATGAGGGCTTTTATTAAGAGAGGTAATCTGCGATCTGAGGAACAGGCCGAGGAAATCCTCATTCATCTTAGAGGCAAAGCTAGAGATGTTGTAAAGTTTGGTACCAGGAACAGTGACATTGACCTCACCCGTGACCCTGAAGCTATCTATGGTCTCCTTCGAAGGCACTTTGACTCTGCCCCATGCTCACCACTCCCATTAGCTGACTTTTAAACCACTTTGCCTGAGAAAGGTGAGGGTGCATTTGACTACTGGCTCAGGCTGCACCGTGCCGTTGACCTTGCCATTGAACGTCTCAAAGAGCAGGGCAAATCGCTTGACTGTCCTGGTACTGAGGTGACGCGCATGTTCATAAGGAACTGTCCCTCTCCTGAACTTTCTATGACCTTTCATTCCAAGACGATGGAAAAGTGGACTGCTAATGAAGTTCAGGACATTTTGTATTTGTATCATTCAGGTTTGACCTCCACACAGAGCAAGGCAACTAAGGAGAGAGTAACAATGAACGCGCAGCACACTGCCACGCCGACAGCTACTGGGGGGCAAGGCTCACCGCAGCCGCAGGCCACAGACTCTGCTACCCTGGAACACCTTATTAGCATGCTGGAGAAGGTGCTCCTGCAGAAACCTGTTCACTCGGGCCCAGCCAGACAGTCTGGCCCACGGCGGCCTAGGATTTGAGGGTTACATGAAATGCCTTGTTCTGTTTGTCATGATGCTACTCACTCCACCTTCACCCACTGTCGTGAACATAGACTTTGTTTCCAGTGCCTCTCACCGAACCATTCTAGGCTTGCTTGTCCTGGCCGGACGTCGTCAGCCACTCATCAGCAGCAGGAAAACTAATGGATCCGCACCTTAGGGAGGAGAGTGTGGATTGTGATAGTGACCCTCCCAGCTGTGATAGTGATGACATTGAATCTCTTTCTTCCTTTGAACCATCTGGTAAGACTGTTATTTTTCAGTTGACACACAGACTTCAGAAAGCTGATAGCTTGTTCTACACCGATGTTTGTGCCGCAGGTGGTGTTCAACTGAAAGCGATGATCGATAGTGGCTCTATGTCATGTTCTCTAAGTGAAGCTGCTGCTTCACGCCTTTTGTTACAGTGCCCTGATTTGAAGAGTAGTCCTGCTGATGATATTGTTGTTGTTGGTGCTGGAGGACAACAGGTTTACCCTACAGCTGTCTATGATTTGGAGGTGGTTATTTATGGTTTCGGGTTTCTCATCCCAACACTGGTCATCCCTGGACAAGTGGATGATATGATTGTTGGTAGCAATGCTATCAAGCTGTTGATACACTTGATGAAAAAGTCTGAGGACTATTGGAGTCTTCTGGCTGCACCAGTTGACATTGCAGATGATGAATGTGGCCGGTTTTTGTCACTGCTCTCAAACACTGAGAAATGGCGGGGAGGTCCCATGCCTGACAAGATCGGCACTGTAAAGTTGAGGCAGAGTGTTAAACTTGAACCCCTTCGTGAACACCTTGTCTGGGGTAAACTGCCCGCATCTGCACCTTTATCAGTAGGGAGCACAGTAATTGTTGAACCGACACAATCAAGATCCAGGCCCAGAAATGTGATGGTTGGTCGTCTTGTCACGCCTATGTGGGGCGATAGGTGGGTTCCTCTTAAACTTATCAATCCTAGCAGTAAGGCAGTGACTCTAAGGAGGAACTGCAAGATTGCAGATGTCTTCCCATGTGTCGCACTAGAGGAGCTGCCTTCACCTGAGAAAGTTTCTGTCAATAACCATGGTGTTACACAGGCCTCTGTGACAGCGAAGTCCCCTGAGCAGAGAAAGGATTCTTTAGACATGTTGGGATTACAAGATTTAGACTTAGAGGGCTGTGAGGTTTCTGACCACTGGAAAGATAGACTTTTGCAGCTTGTTGAGAAGTATGAGTCTGTTTTTTCAAGGGACAAGATGGACTGTGGGGAGGCTACAGATTTTGTCCACAAAATACACCTCGTGGATGAGAGACCATTTCGCCTGCCCTACCGCAGAGTACCACCAGGCCAGTATGAGAAGCTGAGAACAGCACTCAATGAGATGGAGGAAAGAGGCATTATCCGAAAGTCGCACAGCGAGTATGCATCCCCACTGGTCTTGGTGTGGAAGAAAGATGGAAGTCTGCGCATCTGTACTGACTTCAGATTGCTCAATGCAAAGACTGTGAAAGATGCACACCCACTGCCTCACCAAGCAGATGCTCTTGCTGCACTTGGAGGAAATGTTTTCTTTTCCACCATGGACTTGACTTCTGGATTCTACAATGTACCACTCCATGAGGCCCACAAGAAGTACACAGCGTTTTCCTCACCCTTTGGCCTCCATGAGTACAATAGAATGCCCCAAGGTCTGTGTAACAGTCCTGCAACCTTCATGCGGATGATGTTGTCAATCTTCGGAGACGAAAACTTCAGCAGCTTACTGTGTTACCTGGATGACTTGTTGGTTTTCGCCCCCAGCGAACAGCTTGCTCTTGAGCGTTTGGAGATGGTGTTTTCACGTCTGAAAAATCACAAACTTAAGCTGGCCCCAAAGAAATGTCATCTCCTGAAGAGCTCAGTTAAGTTTCTTGGTCATGTCATCTGTGCAGATGGAGTTAGGACGGATTCTGACAAGGTGAAAGTCATTGCTGATGTAGGAGAGACAGAGTTGATGGAGAGCGATGGTGTCACACCCTCCTGGAAAAAGATCAGGTCTTTTCTGGGCATGGTCTTTTACTATCAGCATTTCATCGCTGACTGCTCTGCAAAAGCCAAACCTCTGTTCAGGCTCATTTCTGGGCGACAAGTTCAGTCACAGGTCAAAAAAGGCAGGAAGCCGAAGAGGAAATTCTCTGCTCCACCAGCTCTTACACCAAGTGACTGGACAGCTGCATGTCAGGAATCCTTTCAAACCCTGAAAAATGAACTTGCTCATGGTGTCACATTGGCTCACCCGAACTTCGACGAACCTTTCATCCTTGCTGTTGATGCTTCTTTTGATGGCATTGGAGCTGTCTTGTCACAAATATCACCTGGTTGCACGTCCTGTCGCCTTTGCCAGCAAGACGCTGACCTGGTCTCAAATGAACTATCCAGCACACAGGCTGGAATTTTTGGCACTGAAATGGGCTGTATGCGACAAGTTTGGTCATTGGTTGAAGGGGAAACACTTTACCGCCTGGACAGATAACAACCCTTTGTCCTACATTCTGACAAAACCACGCTTAGATGCATGTGAACAGAGATGGGTGGCCAAGGTGGCGGCGTACAACTTTGATCTCAACTATGTTCCAGGTGTTAAAAATATTGTAGCAGATGCTCTGAGTCGCGAACCATTTGTCCAGTCATGTGTTGGCTATCGTTTGCTGAAAGAGCCGTATGTAGCACTATTGGATGAGGTAAATGGCGTTGTTAGGGGTACTGTGCAAGATGCTTTTCGGCTTACAAACAACTGTCAGATTTTCCAAAGCACAAGGTCAAAGACACAGGACCGTGGTGGTGATCCTGTTTTTCAGCCTGTTGGGAGTTCAATCAGTTCAGACGAGGTGTCAGCTGCGCTGAGCGCTCATGCTGGTTGTGCTCTGCTCGGTGCTAATCTACCACTACCACAGCTGTCTGAGGAAGACCCTTCCACTGCGATTCCCCAGAGCCAGCTTTTGAGTCTCCAGGAGCAAGACCGAACAATAAGCAGGGTCCTCTATTATGTGTGACGGAAAAGGAGAGCTACCAGACGTGAGGCTGCATCTGAACCAGATAGTATTTGTAAGCTCCTCAGACACTGGAAGAAGCTGAGAATACAGAACGGGATTCTGTGCAGGGTAAAAAAAGACCACCGGCTGAACAAGAAGCTGTCCCAGTTCATTGTGCCAGATGGCCTTAAGTCTCAGGTTCTCCTTGGCCTCCACGACAATGCTGGTCATCAGGGCCGTTCACGAACTCTTTCCCTTGCCAGGGAGAGGTTTTTCTGGATCGGAATGGAAAGAGACGTAATAAACCATGTGCGTCGATGTGAGAGGTGTGTTGTTGGAAAGACCCTAGAACCTGAAGGCCGTGCATCCCTGGAAAGCATCCAGACATATGAGCCAATGGAACTGGTTTGCATCGACTTTTGGACGGCTGAATTGAGTGACAAAAAAACCGTTGATGTTTTGGTCATCACTGACCATTTCACCAAAATGGCACACGCATTCCCCTGTCAGAGTCAATCTGCGAAACACATTGCCCGTCGATTGTGGGATGACTTCTTCTGTGTCTATGGCTTCCCCAAGAGGATCCACTCGGATCAAGGTGCCAATTTTGAGAGCAAGCTCCTGAAGGAACTTTTGGAGATGGCAGGGGTGCGGAAGTCTCACACCACACCTTACCACCCAATGGGTAATGGTGTCACAGAACGCTTTAACAGGACATTAGGGAACATGTTAAGAACCCTTCCCCCAGTAGCAAAGGCCAGATGGCCCCAGGTGTTGCGGACGCTCACTTTTTGCTATAACTGTACGATACACGAGACAACCGGCTTTGCCCCGTTTTACCTCACATTCGGACGGGTTCCACGTCTTCCTATTGATATCATGTTCCAGTATGTGTTACAGGATGACAAAGTGATCTGTCAGAATGAGTTTGTCTCTCGGTTGAAGCAGGACTTATCCGAAGCGTCGCGGATGGCTCGGAAACACAGCCTTGATGAGCAAGCACGTCATGCCAGGCTCTATAACCGCAAAGTCAAAGGCTCTCCACTGGCTGTGGGTGATCGAGTTTTGCTGGCCAACCGTGGTGAAAGAGGCAAGAGGAAGCTCGCTGACAAATGGGACTCTACACCATATGATGTTGTGTCGGTGAGGTCTGGGATCAATGTGTACCGGATGAGAGATGCTCTAACTGACAGAGAGAGAGTTGTGCACCGGAACCTCCTTCTCCCAGTTGACTTTCTTACCTTGGATGTGCCTGAAACTCCTGCTTCCCTTATCGACTCGGATGTGGCATGTGGAAGTGGTCAAGACTCTGAGGAGAGGGATAATGTGGATGGCTACAACCGGACTATGGATTGGCTCATGGACTCACCAGATCCCGACCCTGTTAGTGTAGCTGACTCAGCTGATCGAGACCCTGTTAGTGTGGCTGACTCAGCTGATCCAGACCCTGTCAGTGTAGTTGACTCACCTGATCTAGATCATGTCAGTGTAGCTAACTCACCAGACTTAGATCCCGTCAGTGTAGCTCACTTGCCTGTTTCAAATACAGTTAGCATATCTCAATTAACTCCCACAGATGATGTTGATGAGATTCCCGTTATTTGCACACAACCTAATAGTGTTCAAACAGACGATGATGGTTCAGTTACTAGCAGATATGGGAGACACGTCAGACCTCCTAACAAACTGATCCATGAGATGTCACACAAGGTTGAGAACACTTTCCCTGTTTCAAATCCTGTTTTTGCATTCTTTCATAGAATATTTGAGGTTTAGATGAACTAGGATTTTTTTTTCTTCCTTTTTTCATTCTAGTTTTGTGTTGGTAATGTCCAACTGGTATTTGATTTTGTGAATTCGGAGTATGTAATGTGTATTGCCTTGAGTGTGATGTTCGGGAGATGTAAATGGCTTCTTCTACTTGTCTGTTAAAGGAATTGGGCTTGGTACCTCCCTATCCTTTTACACTCCTTCCAGGAGGATTTGTATCGACTGTATTTGACGTCTGTGATTTGGTTTCGCACTTTAAGCAGCTCCTATTTTTTTTTCTTTTCTATTTTTGTTTGGATAATGCTCAGGATTTGTCTGGGGTTGAACAGAATTTAAGGGGGGTGTATGTAACGGTGTAAATATGTTGTTTGTTAAATCCTGTTCAACGTGGGACTGCAGTCACAGTTTTTGATGTATTTATTTTATTTTGTCGTGTCTTTTATTTTGAAAACCTATCGCGGGAGCTTCTGGGGGATTAAGTCTGGCGCACTTTGTTTTTACCTCAGAAGCAGGTGCTCCCGCTGTGGGTAGGTTGTCTCTCTGTCCTGTTAGTGTTTTATTTAGTTGTTAATGGTTAATTTAGTGTAGGAAACCTTTATAGTAATATGCAACTTTTCTTTTGTAGATAAATGTGGCTGTTTTGTCCCATGTTGCAGGTATGTTGTTTAGTAAAACTAATTGTTAACACTATACGATCACGTGTACTCAGAAGCAGGTGCTCCCGCTGTGGATAACTGTGGCTGTTTTGTCCCATGTTGCAGGTTGCACAATAAAGTGTTACTGCTGTGAATTAAACCTGACTCGAGAGAAATATATACAAATAGCAGCAGAGCAAGACAGAGACCGTCACATAGGCATAGGCGCGGAGGCATAGAAATGGCCCAGCTGAGAAATCAAAGGAATCTTAGACATCATAGCAATCAATGACACTGTGACATTAAAGCAAACTGACAACAAAATAGAATTACTTGACTAATGAATTCCTTTGTAGTTTAAAAGTTTTTTCCCTAATTGATTTTATTCGTTTGAAGGAGTTCCCATTTACTTAAATTGTATTGGATTCCGCTTCAATGCTTTTTACCCCTGAAACTCCAAATGGGATCTATCCTATTTGTATGCATATAAAACTTCCAAATAAAAAATAATATACAAAAAAATATACAAAAAATAAAACACTATAAGGCTTGATTTACTTAAAACTCAATGAAATGTACTGTATGTTAAGTTGTAATATTCTTGATACGTCTACCCAACGGAGTCACGGCATCAAGTGAAAAGAAGAGGAAGCGAAACTTTCTGACACTGATATCGAGGTGTTTGTTATTGAGGTGGAGGTGAAGAGCGACTTTATGGCACAGCAGTGATGTCACTAATAAAGAAAATATACTGATACTCTGCCGGTGCTGCGGATAACACAATGTGTGAGAGTGAAGACGAGAGAAAGAACGGAGCCTGAAGTAAAACAATGATCACAGATCTATAGAATCTGTATCAGCTGATCAGACATCGATGAACCCTCTCTTCTTCCTCATCTTTCCATTCGCATGCACGCAGAACCCCTTGCCACTGTCACGGTAGTATTTATTTATTTAGTGCATCGGACCGATTCCCCCACATCTGTGGATCCTCATCTCCTCTGGGATATTATTTGGAAAGTTTCTTCATTTCCTGTAAGTGATCTCCAGTGCGCTCTGTGCGCCTGATGGCACAGTCACGTTCACTGCAGTGATTTGATGATACACGCACAGTGTTAGAAGATATTATTAAAACCTATTAATGACTCGGCTACGTATATCCGCGGTTAAATGGAATCTCCTCTGCGGCCTGCACTTCACTGACGCGTCCTAACCGAGAGCTCCCCCTCCAGGTCCCTGCAGGCATCACCACTCAACCAGGAGGAGGAGACAAAACAACACAAAACAGAACACAACACATGTATACTTACAGGCCATACAGAGCACGGTTCGTATGTCATATGCCATGTTTTGTTTTAATGCATGATATTTTAGCGTTGTACAATTGGGTCTGGAGCCTCTAATTTCTCTCTTTTTAGGCTGTCATTTATATCAAGTCCAGGCCAGCCTTTCAACCTTTGAACATGTCACTTTACTGTTTGAGCAGTCTGTTTTAAATCATTTGCATCTATTAAATAAATTTTATATTTCTGAAATCTCAGCCTCCCGTCCTGATTATTCTGGATAAATGTTGTGAACCAAATTGACATTTAACTGTCATCTCTGAACCATTTTAAATCACTACACATAAAATAAGTTTCTATGTCAATGTATTGTAAGATTTTCGTTTGTTCGAAAAGTAGAGTTTATTATTTTCAACAATCCCCTTACAGCTTTTGCTGTTTGGGGGAAATTTCGATTTTTTTCTTTTACCTCGAAAGACGGACAGCATGGCCACAAACGAGAAGGAGCAGACAGCCGTAAAAACAATCACGGACAGAGCAAGAGGAGGAGAGAAAGAAGTGAAGTAAAGGACGGACAACAAGAGAAAGAAAACAGACAGGAAAATGCCAGTGAGAGGGCACAGGGACCAAACACTTCCACCGCTGGTCAAACGAGGCACAGAGAACAAATAGGCGGAGAGGAGCAACGAGGGGAGAGAACAGGGGGTCTCATTTATAACCGTTGCGGGGGCTGAAACGTGCGGACGCCACTTCTCACGCAAACGTTGCGTATTTCCACACAAACTCTGACCCATGCGTACGAACGTTTTGGAGACGGGAAAGTGGCGACACAGACCTGAGGTGGTGAACTGAAGTCAGATTATTGATCCACTTCATCATTTACATTAAAACCAACAGCTTAGTTTAGCTCGCGCGACATATCTGTTCCACACGAACCTTTTAATTTAAACATATATGTGACGGGCCCATGACTCACCGACTTGGACCAATAGGAGGAGATAACACAGAGGGAGAGCGTGAGGGGGGCGGGACTTCCGGGAGAGCCAGGTAGCAGAGGAGAGACGGCGGCACAGTGTTGGAGCGAGCGAAAAAAGTATAAAAAAAGGACAAGCTGCGGAGCTGTGTGTCGCGAGGAACCGGAGGACGGTTAGCGAGTCTGGATGAGAGGACCGCGTCGGAGTCACGGTGGAAGTTGTTCGCGCAGCAGGTTCGAGTGTGGGGCGCTCTCCACGCTCTTTTCCCCTCTTCTCTCGTGTCTCCTCCTGTGTGAACTCCGCCGCTGACGTTCTCCACGGCAGCACTGGCTGTGAGCTAGCTCCTGCTACGGACCCTACGAAGCATCTCCACAATCAACTATTACGATAAGTGAAACGGACACTTCTGACTGACTGACTGTGCAGAGTAAAGTGCGCGGCACTCACTTTAAGTACACACCTTTGTGTGTACATTTAGCTTGTGCTATAAAGTTAAAATACCTAAAATATAAAAAATAATATATAAATTTTTTTAGTTTTCTGGAATGAAAAACATAGTCACCAACAGTTAAAAGGATAGTTCGACCAAGAATGAAAATTATTCTCACTCATAATTGTTTGAGTTCATTAACCACATTTGGAGTTTCAGGGGTAAATTAGCCTGACGTTGTCATATGCACAATTCTAGTCAGAATGTGAGTCTGATACCGCTCCATTGGGCTGTGATTATGGGGCGTGTTTCAACCGAACCAGAAAAAAAAATGCCTCTTGTCTCAATTGGATAGACCTACAACCAATCAGAGCAACGTAGTATGTGACGTATGTTAAGCGACTCGTTGTGAGTTATTTAGTAACGCCGGGTTCACACCGGACGCTGAAGCGCAGCGCCAAGCCTTAAATAACAGCTGGCTCCCATCCACTCTAATGTTAAACCTTTGTGCGGGTCACACCGGAGGCTGAAGCGCCGCTCTGCCCCAAGGCTGCCCCCGAGCAATCGTTTCGGCGTCGAATATATTTTTCCGCTTGACGCGAGCGTATCGCGACAGGAAACACACTGAAAAATGATTTTAAATACTTTGAAGTCGCCTTCTGTTGTCCTGGAGTTTTAATATTACCAATGACATTATTAAATGTCCCCCTCTGCCCATCCACTACAGCCACACAAGCAGTGATAAAGATAAAAAGAGAGAGGCTACGTATTCTCCACATAGGCTTGAGTGGAGAATACGTAATTTACCCTCCACACCCGACATTTAACGGAGCAAACAGCGGAGAAGTTCTTCAACATGGATGACATTAAATTAATAATTGAAGTGGAGAAGTGCAGTGAGTTGTATGATCCTCGGAACATGTTGTATAAAGACAACACCAAGAAAGACAAATGTTGGGACGCTGTTGCTTAATGTTGGAGCAACAAGTAAGTATATGCTTGAATACTACTGATTCACCTCAAATGTTGTGGGCGGGGCTAAGTTCGTCTGGCATCCAGGCTAGGGGTAAATAGCATTGCAGCTGAATTCAGTACAATTGAAGTAAATGGGAACTCCTCAAACGAATAAAATCAATATGGGGAAAAAACTTTTAAAGCCTCCATACCTTTGGTGCCATCAAAGTGTCCATAATTCTATTTTGTTGTCAGTTGGCTTTAATGTCACAGTGTCATTGATTGCTATGATGTCTAAGATTCCTTTTGATTTCTCAGCTGGGCCATTTCTATGCCTCCGTGCCTATGCCTATACCAAATGTAGCGGTTGCAAAGCTGAAATATTTACACAATCTGAGGAGAAACAAGTGTGGGTGTTTTGCCTTGGCCGAAAAAGAAGGTAAAGATTACACCATGATGCCTGTCTCACACCATGATGTAAGACACCATCAGGCAATGCCTATAAGACATATTACTTTTCTTCATAATTATCCTATTCTTATAATTATGTGTGCCTAGTGGTGTATAAAATATTTTACAAAGTATTAAGTAGCCCCTAATGAAATGAAATGTGAAGTGTGTGTTTGAAATAGAAGTAAATCTGTAAAGATGAAAGTCACAGCTTGGCTCACGACTGTGACGAGGGAGACGACACAGGTGAACTGTTACTATTTCAGGATATTTATTTAACCTCTTAAGAGGTGGGTGAAATTCGCCTAAAACGCCTGTTTGAGGACACCCAAATTATATTGAAAGCTGAACCATTTGGAGTACATGCATGATCTTGGTCTCTTTTGAAAGGTAACATTCTGATCTCCACCCCCCCCCCACTCAAACTGATCCAGATTTGGAAATCTCTTTTTCTGCTATCCAGGATCACGTAATCCATTTTATTTTTATGCTGGTTTTTCAAAGCAATGTGGGATTGGATTACTCTGATCCGGATTCAAACTTTTCAGGATTACCAAATCTGGATTACCTGTGGTCTAAATGGGACTATCACAATGTAGCTATGTAAAGAACAACAGGTAGAATAGTGTGGGGTCACTCCAATATGCTTTATTTGAACAGAAAATAGGACTGAACGGACCAGCAAACAAACAATATAAACACAACATCGCGACCAGGTGCAAAGTCCCTCTCTGTGATGACGTCCCTGATGCACCTGAGCCCATTGGAGACACTGACCAACCTCCGGCATTCTGTCAGAATGAGGCCCGATTGGACGACCAATAAGAGATACAATTGTTAGATACTATTTTTGATAAGTCCATGACTGATGATTGTGTCAGTGTGATTAATGTTTAATGAACAAAAACAGAATTTATTATTTGAGTTCAATATTGACAGCTGTTATTTTATGGGGCCGAAATATTTATAATTTATAATTTGCTGTACTGAAAGGTTGCTAGCCTACATAACCTACCTACTTTATGTACTTCCTGTTGAACAATTCAAGTGAAATTGATGAATAAATATAAATACTGTAAAATGCATGATATAAATGTTGTATTATTTAACTAACCAATTTAAGTTACCTAGTTTTGTTACTGATATCCACCATGAATCCACCCTCCTGCTGGGATCAGTTTAATCCTGATCAAACTGATCCCAATCCTACCAAAAAGTTTTGAAAAACCCAAACTCAAGGTTTGATCCGGATCAACAACAAGATTAGATTACGTGATCCGATCAGATTACTTTTGAAAAACCAGCCCCTGAAGACACAAAGAACTGAGACGGGCTTGAACATGAAGTGAAACTACCATGATGGGACAAGTGTCTCCACATAATAACACAAACTGTTCAACGCAACAGTCTGTCCACTCTCTTCAGGACATCATCTCTCAGACACTCTGTCTCTTTTCTCTGCTGTGAACCTCCCATCATCAATTATTTACCAGCATGCAGCTGTTCCCAGAGGCCTGCTTCAGTCTCCCCATGCTGGTTGTTCTGAGGTGGTGGTCGAGAACGTACAACAAGAATCTTCATCTACGTTTGTATAAAACATCCTCTGGTCAGTTTTCTATTAAATATGGTAAATGTTTATTAAACAGTTTCCTCAGAGACTTAAAGATGCTCTGCTCTTCATCGACTCTGATTTTAAACTCAAAGTGATTTCATTGTGTTTAACTTTGTGTTGAACAAAATCAATTTGTGACGTGAATCCAGGAACTTTAAGATCATAAACAAACATATACACAGAATGTGGTTCTACACACATGGAGACATACTGAGGGACAAAGGTGGACAATAATAAAGACAAACTTAAACACACTGTATGTGAGTCTTTATAGAGGGTTTATATATTCTGCTTGTGTTGTGTCATTTCAATAGATTTCATGTGAATAAACACAATCGGGGCAGGAAGGTTGCTGGTTTGAATCCGGCTCAGATGGGGTCTTCTTGTGTGGAGTCTGCATGTTCTCCCCGTGTTTTCTCCAGGTGCTCCGGCTTCATCTCACAAACACATGCAGGTAGGGGTTGTGTAGATTGGAGACTACACACAAGCTGCTGCTGCTTCAGCCTCTGGATCCTCAGGACACAGCTCAGCCTCCGTCCACACACACTGTCCTCTTCACACTCAGATCCACCACTCACATCTGTTGAGACAAGAAGAAACCAGTGTCACAGAGACTCACTTCATCAGCTGTGAGTCAGTGATGCAGCACATCCAGTAGAAAGAGCAGCAGGGACTTCAGTCCTGTTCAGAGGTGGAGCAGCTTCCTCTCTGCTTCATGTTCACGTGTTGGAATGAACACGCTAAGAGCTCAGTATGTGTCCCTTTGCATGTCAAAGTGCAGAGTGGACACCAGAGAGGTGGATTTACTGCTGTTACAGGTGAAGACATGTTTCACTGTGTGTTGATGAACATCTGCTTCTGACAAACGAGGACCAGAGGAGACAGATGGACCTCAGCAGAGGTTCTGCTCTGTATAAAGAGCTCCTGGTTACCATGGTGATGAGGAAAGGCTTCAGTACCACTGATCTCAGAGCTGTGACAATGATCCACCTGATCAGTTCTTCACTGATGAAGTGAGAGAACAAACTGTCTCAGATCAGATGAAGACGACACCGTCTCTGTTCCTCGTGTGAGGCTGTCAGCTGTTGTCAAGCTTCACTTCCTGTTCACATGAAAACAACAACAACTGTCGTCTTTACGCTGTGGTACAACCTGTCTTTGAGGACACACACTGTCTCACTGTCTCTGAGGACACACACTGTCTCACTGACTGAGGACACACACTGTCTCTGAGGACACACCCTGTCTCTGAGGATACGCACTGTCTCATTGTCTCTGAGGACACACATTGTCTCACTGCCTCTGAGGACACAAATTGTCTCACTGACTGAGGACACACTCTGACTCTGAGGACACACATTGTCTCTTTAACTCCGAGGACACATATTGTCTCACTGCCTCTGAGGACACAAATTGTCTCACTGACTCTGAGGACACACAGAAGGACCTGTCTCCAGGAAGCTGGCTGAGGTCATCTGGTGTTTTGGTGACAGGATGAGTATGGAGAGATTGAGATGTTCTGGGTGAGTTAGAGATCAACTGAACCAACCATACGTTGATTTAAACTTCCCTTATCAGTCCCTTTAAGGAGAATGTGCACCACACAACAGTGTAGAGTCACTGTGGTCAGTGGGCGGTAGCTTATCTCCAACTTAACCTGGAGCAGGTTAGCTGTTCATCAGAAGTTACCATGGTGATTTACCTGGTTAAAAAGTGGACGAGCTTCGTAGGACTGAAAAAACTAAACCTGAAGTTAACCTGATAACCACAAGTCCTGCTTGGTAGCACAGACCCTGGATCTGTGATACTGACTGTGTTTAGTAAAATACTGATGAAAGCAGCGTGGACTGACTCCAACCATCTACTGACCTCAGAGTCTCCAGTCGACAGGTTGGACTCTGCTGTAGATCAAGCAGCTCCTTCACTCCTGAGTCCTGCAGGTTGTTTACTCTCAGATCCAGTTCTCTCAGATGAGAGGGGTTTGACCTCAGAGCTGAAGCCAGAGAAGAACAGCTGATCTCTGACAGTCTGCAGTTCCACAACCTGGATAAAGAATACAACTTAACTTATTTTATAATTAAACTGAGTTCATGTGTGAAAATAACAGACACATATTCATGTCACACAGACTCATAACATGGAAGATAAATATGAAATCAGACATGTTGGACTAAAAACAAGTCCTGATTCATTACAAATAGATTATTTGGACCCTGTCTCTGTCCTGCAGATCGGTTTAGGAAATCCAGAACTAAACTCAGTCTTTGAAGTAGCTGAATATTTAAAATGTCACAGATTAATTAATGAATGGATTTAAGTTATGTATGACGAGAAATTATGTTAAATTAGAATGAAATGATAAATTATGTATAAATGTGTTTCATAGATATGAGATCTACACAAGTCAGTCAGTGAACTGACCCCAGAGTCTCCAGTCGACAGGTTGGACTCTGTAGAAAACCACACAGCTCCTTCACTCCTGAGTCCTGCAGGTCGTTTAGACTCAGATCCAGTTCTCTCAGATGAGAGGGGTTTGACCTCAGAGCTGAAGCAAGAGAAGAACAGCTGATCTCTGACAGACTGCAGTGAATCAACCTGGGTAAAGAAATGTGAATATTAGAATGTGTCCTCCTGTTGTTGTGGATCTTCATCATGTCAACACAGACTCTCAACATGCTGCTGACCTCAGTCCAGTCTGTGACCTGAAGATAAATATCAGATCAGACATGTTGGACCATTGTTTCATTCATCAGCTTCTTCTCTGTGTGTTGGTCACTGAGCAGGTTGGCGTAATTAAACACTGTTTAAAGTAGGGCTGGCTCCTGACAGTCACTGTCTGTTTGTTTCTATACTTATCAACTGTCCAACGTGTTTCAATAAGAATGTGTCTTATTTTGAAAACCTGAGGAGGACGAGTGCTCGGCCTCAGTCCACATGTTATTTACTGACACTTTCTTAGTGATCAGGAGCAGGTGAGTGCAGGTGAATGGAGTTGATGAGGTGGAAGTGACTGACAGGCTGGGTGAGTGACAGATGACTGAGGGACAGTGAGCAGAGCAGAGCTGAGACAATTTAAATAAATAATGACCCAATAAGAAAGAAAGTCTGAAAAGTGAACAACGATTTAAGGACCTCAGAGTCTCCAGTCGACAGTTTGGACTCTCCAGTCCAGAACACAGCAGCTTCACTCCTGAATCCTGCAGCTCGTTGTTACTCAAATCCAGTTCTCTCAGATGTGAGGGGTCTGACTTCAGAGCTGAGGCCACGACTTCACAGTGGGTCTCTGAGAGGAAACAATCACTGAGTCTGTAATCAAAGAAAATATCAAATCTGTTAGAATTAAATCAGAAAATACAACATTCATACAAAACATGATCATGTGACCCTCAGCCTGGTAAATCCCCTCTTTGTTAGAAAACTCCTCAAGAGAATCCTTTCAGATTTGGTTCAAGCGTTCATTCAGACTAACAGAAGAACTCATTAGATTCAGGTGGTGAAAGGTCAAAGGTCAAGGTCACAGAACATGTTCATGGCCTCTTGAACATGATATCTCAAGTCTGTCTTCAGGGGATTTCTTCACATTTTGACTGAAAGAGAAACTGATTAGATTTCAGTGGTCAAATGTCAAAGGTCACAGTGACCTGATATTATTTTCTGAAGTCAACATGTCAGGAACCTGGAGGGACAGACACTGCACTGGTTGGTGGTGGAGGACCAACGCAGGGTGGGAACTCTGGTTTGACAAGAAAGAAGAATAAACTATTTTTCCTGCTTCCTCAGTTTCAAGGAACCGTCAGTGATTCTCATCCAAACACTGATTCAGTGATCGTCTCCTCACACTGTGCTAGCTGTTTGATCATATATATAGATATATATATATATTAGTGCTGTCAGTTTAACGCGTTATTAACAGCGTTAACGCAAACCCATTTTAACGCTGTTAATTTTTTTATCGCGCGATTAACGCAGAGCTGCCAATCTCACGCTTTCGCCGTGTGACACACGCTTTTGCATGTTGGTGGTTGACTAAGTCACAATAATTTTTTAAAACATCATCGTATCAGGACGTCATGAAGTACAAGGAGCGGGCGAGTGTGTGTGTGTCTGTGTGTGTGTGTGTGTGGTTCCAGATAGTGCATCGTAGCCCCGCCCCCTGCCCCCGCGCACTCGCTCAGAGAGACACAGTGAGATCAGAGCTCAGTGACTGACTGCTTCTTAACTATGGAAACAGTGAAAACACAGAGTTTCTCTGGTCTAAGCTGATCAGAGATCAGCGCCTCAGCTTCTTGTTCAGAGCAGAAGCTGCAGTTGGTTTCTACCGAGCTTCAGTATCTGTGTTCGCCTCCAGTCTGTCCTTCTCTCGCTTTTTGTTTTAATATTTTGCCAACTAAAATATATATTTTTAAGCTATTAGGCTGCAGCTATATGTTTTTATTTATTTCAAAATAGGATACTTCTTATTTCATACATTTTCCACAAATATGGGGAGGACTCAAATAGCCCTACAAAGTTCTGTGTTTAATTTATTTCAAAGTAGGCCAACAGTTGCCTGTGTATTTTGTTTGTTTGTTATTTTGTTGCGTGTCTGTTTGAGAGGCCTGACTGCTATGTTCACAGCAAACTTGAAAAAAAGAAAATATTAAGCCATAGTTCAACTGCACTATAGGCTGAGTCCTTGTTTACCTGAAATGTGCACTTTATAATTTTATTTTGTACCACCCTGTTTGGCAATGTTGTTTTTCAATAAAATAAAACATTTGCATGAAGCAAGCCAATCCACTTGTCCATGTTGATAGAGCATTATGAAGGGACATTTAGAATAGATACAAATTTGCGATTAATCTAGATTAATTTTGAGTTAACTATGACATAAATGCAATTAATCGCGATTAAATATTTTAATCTTTTGACAGCACTAATATATATATAAATATATACACAGTATATACAATAACCTCCCATGGACCCCACATGGTCCAGCACACAGTCAAACTCCAGCACAGTGATCACATTGGATTTCACTCTCCACACCTGATCTAGTTGTTCTCATATGTACATGAGAACAATGAGAATGTATATGTACATAATAAGAATAACTTTATCACACACACACACACACGCACATACACACACTGAGTGTATTTGAAGAACGACTCATCTCCACTGATTGAACATGTTATTGATCATGTCTGGACTCACAGAGCCTTCCTGCAGTTCCTCACAGCTGGGATCAGTCTCAGTCGACCCTGGAGTGATGTGTTGAACTTCTCCAGGTCCAACTCATCCAGAACCTCCTCTGACATCTGCAGCATGTAGGCCAGAGCTGAGCATTGGATCTCAGAGAGGTTCTCCTCTGATCTGTTCTCTGACTTCAGGAACTGTTTCATCTGCTGAAGAACTGAGTGGTCGTTCATCTCAGTCAGACAGTGGAAGATGTTGATGCTTCTGTCAGGAGAAATGTCATCACTCTTCATCTCCTTCAGGTTATTGATGACTCTCTGAATGATCTCTGGATTGGTCTCTGTCCGACCCAGCAGGCCTCCTAAGACTCTCTGGTTGGACTCCAGACTGAGGCCATGAAGGAAGCGAACAAACAGGTCCAGATGACCATTTGTACTGCTGAGGGATTTCTCCATGGTTCTCTTCAGGTGTTCATCCAGGGAGAAGGTCCTGTCTGTGTACCTATATGTTCCCAAGAAGTTGTTGAGTTCTTCTGTGTTCCTCTCAGTGTAACAGTGGAACATGTAGACTGCAGCCAGAAACTCCTGAACGCTCAGATGAACAAAGCAGTAGACTGATTTCTGGAAGATCACACACTCTCTTCTGAAGATCTCAGTACAAACTCCTGAGTAGACTGAGGCCTCTTTGACATTAAGACCACACCGCTCCAGGTCTTCTTGGTAGAACATGATGTTTCCTTTCCTCAGATGTTTAAGTGCCAGCCTCCCCAGCTTCAGGAGAACGTCCCTGTCAGCCTCCGTCAGCTGCTGTGGAGTCGACTCATGTCCCTCACCGTACTTGATGTTCTTCCTCTTTGTCTGAACCAGCAGGAAGTGTGAGTACAGGTAAGTCAGGGTCTTGGGCAGCTCTCCTCTCTGGTCTGTGGTCAACATGTGCTCCAGAAATGTAGCACTGATCCAGCAGAAGACTGGGATTTGACACATGATGTGGAGGCTCCTGGACGTCTTGATGTGTGAGATGATTCTGCTGCACAGCTCTTCATCACTGAATCTCCTCCTGAAGTACTCCTCCTTCTGGGCGTCAGTGAAGCCTTGTACTTCTGTGACCCTATCGACACATGGAGGAGGGATCTGATTGGCCGCCGCAGGTCTGGAGGTTATCCAGACGAGAGCCGAGGGAAGCAGATTCCCCCGGATGAGGTTTGTCAGCAGCACGTTGACTGATGACCTCTGTGTGACCTCAGACACAAGCTCTCTGTGGTTGAATTCCAGAGAAAGTCTGCTTTCATCCAGGCCGTCAAAGATGAACAAAGGTTTACAGACAGCGAGCGTCTCTGCTGTGAGCTTCTGTAACGCTGGATGGAAAACACAGAGCAGCGTGAGAAGACTGTGCTGCTGGTCTTTCACCAGGTTCAGCTCCAAGAACGAAAGCACAATCAGCAGGTCCACATCTTGGTTTTCTAAACCCTCTGCCCAGTCCAGAGTGAACTTCTGCACCAAGAAGGTTTTTCCAACTCCAGCGACGCCGTTGGTCAGGACGACTCTGATGTGTCTCTGCTGGTCAGTGGAGGCTTTAAAGATGTCGTGGACCTTGATGGGAGTGTCATGGAGGATCTTCATCTTGGAAGCTGTCTCAAGTTGCCTCACCTCATGTTGAGTATTAATCTCTTCACTCTGTCCCTCTATGATGTAGAGCTCAGTGTAGATCCTGTTGAGGAGGGTTCTACTTCCTGTTTCATCACTTCCTTCAGTCACATGTTCACATCTCCTCCTCACACGGAGCTTATGTTCATCAAAAACCTCCTGAAGACCACGATCTGCTGAAAGACAAGAAACAATATCAGAGACAGAGAATCTGAGAATCTGCTGGTTGTTTTCATCAGATACAGAAAAACTGAAGGAAATAAAAGCTTTTTAACTTTGTGCATTTCTAACGATGTTAAATGTTGATGCTGTATGAAGGAACAAAATAAAACCACATGTGCTGTTGTCAGAAGTGAAGACATCAGCAGACACATGTACAGTGCTGCTCTGACCGGCTGTCTGACCTCCAGCTCCTGTTCTGGATCTTTGTCCACACTGGGGACAGGAGGAGTCTCCTGAAGAACCAGACTGGTCCCAGTATGAGGTGATGCACTGTCTGCAGAACCAGTGTCCACAGCTGGTGGAGACTGGATCCTTCAGGACGTCCTGACACGAAGCACAGCAGGACGACTGCTCCTTCTCAGAAACATGAATCCTCTTCCTCTCCCTGTGAAGACATATTCTGATAGCTCACATGTCACAGTCACAGGTTGTCATTACGTCAATCAATGAGGATTTTGTTTTCGCCCAGTATTTTTTTTGTGTTGGTTGGTTCGTTAGTGGGATCATAAAAAAACAACAGATTACCAGTGAAGTTGATGGAAGGTTGTGGTCTGTGAACCAAACGGGGGAGGGGTCCTCTTTCACAGACATGTTCTGAGGACTGATGTTTACCAGTGTGTGGAATTTGCTGCAGCTCCAAATCAAAATGAGTCTCTAGTGGATTGGTGGTTTCATAAGGAGCAAGTTGGTTCTTGGTGGAGGTCTGAGCTCTTTGAGTGATTCTGAGAGATTAATCACCAACTTCAATGAAGCTGTGTCCTAATGCAGGGGCCACACTAGAGGAAACTAAAGCCGGGTTCACACCGGACGAGGAAGGGACTCCAAAGCGCAGCGCTAAGCCAGAAAAGCCAGTTGCCTCCCATCCACCCCCATGTTAAACCGTTGTGCTGTTCACACCAGACGCTGAAGCCAAGGCTGCCTAGCGCCGTGAAGCGATCGTGTCGGCGTCGAGTCAATTTTTTTGCTCGGAGCGAGCGTTTGGTGACAGGAAACACACTTAAAAATGATTTTAAACGATATTGATGACATATTTTATATGATATAAATTATCAAATATGCATCCCATACTTTGTTTTCCCCTTCTGTTGTCCTGGAGTTTTCATTTTACCAATTTTACCAACCACATTATTAAATATCTCCCTCTGCCCATCCACTACAGCCACACAAGCAGTCATGAATATAAAAGGAGAGAGGGGGGGCTACGTATTCTCCACATAGGCTTGAGTGGAGAATACATAATTTACCCTCCACACCCGACATTTAACGGAGCAAACAGCGGAGAAGTTCTTCAACATGGATGACATTAAATTAATAATTGAAGTGGAGAAGAACAGTGAGTTGTATGATCCTCGACACATGTTGTATAAAGACAACACTAGAAAAGTAAAATGTGGGGACGCTGTTGCAGTTAATGTTGGAGTAACAAGTAAGTATATGCTTTTATACTAATGAAGCTCAGTTTAAGTACAGTAAGGAAGACTTAACCTGCAGACGATCAGCTGATCGTGGGCACTCCTAATATCAGGAGCGCCCAATGGTGGACTGAACCTGCACAGCGATCAGCTGATCGTGGGCGTTCCTAATATCCAATCAGGTCGGGCGCAGTCTCTGTCAGCCAGTCATTCAGCAGCTGTCAAACTTTAAAAATCCCTTCTCTTCTCTTCCTTAGTGAACCATCATTCAGCGACTCGCGCAACCCTTCCTGCACCCCATTCTCCTCCAGTCTGAGGATATTCATCACCTCATCCGGATCCCAACCTTAACTGATCATTGGGCGGTGTGGCCTAGGTGGTAGAGCGGGGGTTCTCCAACACGAAGGTTGCCGGTTCAAACCCCACTCTTCCCCATCTGCATGCCGAGGTGTCCTTGACAAGATACTGAACCCCTAAATGGCCCCTCATAAATGCTGAGTGTACTATAAAAAATGTAAGTCGCTTTGGACAAAAGCGTCAGCTAAATGACATGTAATGTAATCATAGATCAACGGATCGAGGATTATAGTGCCATCCGATCATGGTGGCCGCTGATCGCAGACAAAAGATCTACAAGACTGCCTGACAATACACTTATAACTCATGGCATCCATTGCACTTCTGTCCATCCTGGAAGAGGATGTGGTTCTTCCTGAGGTTTCTACATTTTTCCCTGTCAAGGTTTTTTTTTGTAGTTTTTTTTGTAGTTGAGGGCAGAGGATGTCACACTCAGCGAGTCCAATAGAACAAACAAGCATAAGATGTGCTTTGCAAACAAACGTTTGACCGATAAACCACCACCAGTGTCTAGACCCCAGGGGGTATTCCTGTTCGATGCTCTGCTCCACCCCCTTCTAATCCTGAGACTGTAAAACATACACATTCTTCGGTGCATTTGTAAAAATAATTATTGGTAAATTGGAAATCCAGTCTCTCCTGATTGAACTGGGTCAACGGGTGATATTATTAAAGCTGCGCGGTGCTTCGGCGTCCCTTCCGCATCCCATGTGAACCCGGCGTAAATCCTCTTCAGAGCAGGTCACAGTAGAAACAGTCTCTTACTCTTTGTGTGAGGGTCCACCTTTCCTGTCCTCGTCCATGTTGCACCAGGCCGGCTGTGGGTCAGTTGTGGTTCAGGCCACGCTGCTCTTCTAGATTTTCAAGGTCTGGTCTATTTCCTTCTCGTTCTGCGCTCAGTTTACAGCAGAACACAGTGAAGTCATCTTTCACACCAGTTTCAATGTTTATCTGCTGAAAAAGTCACAAATACAAATACTTGCATCACTTCCTGTAGCCTACCCATTTCCATTTAAAAGCACTCCAGCGTTTCTGTCGACTGATTCAATTAATTTATTTTTCAATGTTTTTATTGTGAAATAGATGCAGGGCTTCATAGTTTGTAGTACTGGTATTTATTTGAGTACACAGGACTTCTTAAATACAAGGAAATACAGTGATCACATCAGAAACCTCAGGAAGGCTGGAGTTACATTAAAAGTAAAAAAACTTTAGGTGAAGGACAATAGGCTCTCTCTCTCTCTCTCTCTCTCTCTCTCTCTCTCTCTCTCTCTCTCTCTCTCTCTCTCTCTCTCTCTCTCACTCTTTCACTCTCTCAGACTTTAAGTTGTCTTTCCTGACAGGTGACCTCAGGAAGTCTTTATTTTATCAAATTTTGTCAATCACTTGATTTACTCAGCCATTAGCTCATTATCAGAGTACATTATTAAATTAATAATATGAATATATCTCTGAGGTTACCAGTCAATAAGGGTGTGGAGGTTAACTATTATACAAGTACAATAATAAAGTTCCCTTTCATGTAACGTCATTTGTAAATCCACCAATAAACCTGCATAGCCATAAACAAACGTTGAATAACGAAGTATTTTTGCTACTTGAGCATTTCCTGATCTACACTCAAACCAATCAACTACATTAAAGTTAATTAGTTAAAGTCATTGTGTGGTAAGACTTCAAAGAAGATCGGTTGTACATTGATGGAGACGAATGTCTATACATTCTGTCTCCATCATGCAGAGAGCTGATTGGATAAACTTTCTTGTCCTGTGTGAGGAGGAGTTTGACTTGTATAAATGAAGTGACTTTCCAAGGCTCAGGGCCGTTTGCCTTGAATCTGTCACTGTGATGATAGCAATGTGCCCTATCCGCAGATGATAGAATGAAAACACCAGAAGAAAATTGTTTGCTGTGTCCTGTTACACAGTTTTATGACATTGTGCCTAAATAAAGGTCAAACACAAGCTCTTCAACTTTATATTCACCTAAAATGCACACAAAACCAGTATAAACTTATATATATGTGTGTGTGTGTGTGCGTGCGTGTGTGTGTGTGTGTACCTGGCTCTGCAGGGCGATGTTCGTCACACCTCAGAGCTTTACTGGGATCCAGAGTGAAGACTCTTGATGGTTGGTGACCACTGCTGTAATGATTGTGACACACGTTGTGTTATTAAACACTTGATGAACAGATGTGATGAAGATAAAAAGTGAAACTGTGAGTTAACTCTGTTGATTAGTCCTTTGAAGGCTCTTTGTTTCAGACCTGGTGTTCACATCTGTCTCTGGGATCCAGTGAAAAACTCTGACTGTAAAATAATATGAATGAATAATATAAATGTTGCTGAACACTCACCAGCCTCAGACTTCACGTCTCCTCCGTCTGCTCCTTGAAGTTAGAACGAGTCTGAACACTTTCACTTTCACTGGAGGCTCCTCCCCCTCTGCGGTTACTGGAAATCACATGACTCTGTGTGTGTGTGCGTGTGTGTGTGTGTGTGTGTGTGTGTGTGTGTGTGTGTGTGTGTGTGTGTGTGTACCTGGCTCTGCAGGGCGATGTTCCTCACACCTCAGCCATTGAGTCCAGAGCTTTACTGGGATCCACAGTGAAGATTCTCGACTGGTTGGGGACCACTGCTGTAACATATGATTGTGAAACCATGTTATGTTATTAAACACTTGATTAACAGATGTCAGTTTCAATGACACTTTGACACTTCACACTAACGTACCACGGTACATATTGCGTCACTTCCTGTGTCTCTGCCTCTGGTCGCTCTCTCTGAACCAGCTCCTCTAATAACACCGATATTTCTCTGTATCAATTTTTGGTCCCTGTCTGGGACCTGATGAATGTCTCAGCCTAAATGAATCCTGACTGTGAGAGTCACCTGGGACTGAGGTGTACAATGTGATTTATCATGATATTTAAATGAGCCTCATAAACTCTGGAATCAAACACGTCTTCATCATGTGAACACGATGAAGACGTGTTTCCTTGCAATTGGTCTGATCCGTCAATAGTTTGTTAAACTGTGTAAAACTCCCAAACGGCCCAACTCCATCAAATGAAGCCTGATCTCAATTCCATGTTTCCTCCTGTGATTTGAAGGTTGTTATATTTGGTGTTAGAGCTGAATGTGTGGCTCCATCTGCAGAACTCTGCCACGTCAGGTCACATTCATACAGTCCAGTTACAGTGTTGGTTTATAGATCTAGAGAAATACATCTGCATTGTGATGCATCATTTGACCGTTGTGTATTTCAATAACTGCTGAGATTTGCATCCCCTTCTTTTCTCTGACTAGACGAGTGTTCGATGTATAAAATGATCCAAGTAGAAACAGTAACAGCGTTTGACCACAAGGTGTCAGCAAAGAGCCAGAGTACCTGGCTGCAGACAAACTGGTTTTCCCATCAAGTCTAACCTTGATTAAGTCAATAATCCAGGTTAGTGTAAATAATTTTTGAGTGTAAATTCTATTTCACAGAAAACTTGACCAAAGCCTTGATCATCTTTTCATTGGATTTATTTGACATGTAAGTTTCCATTCAGTGTTTTATTCACATACAGTATAAAACAAGTTGATCTCAAAGCTTATTAGGGAATTGTGACGTAAAAAAACTGTTTTTATTTGCTCTAACTCTAACACATGAAGGATTAAAACCATAGAAAATAGAGTTCTTTAATATACAATGTCGTGAATAATAATTATTAGTTACCTGATGAACTGATAGATGATATATGCCACCGATCTGCCCTCAGGCTCATTTCAGTCCTGGTGGAGGAGGGTAGGTAAGTGCACTGTTAGGGGTGGGGCAGTTGTTAATGTTATCCCACTGTATCAGAGCAGTATGGTATTATCACATTGTCTATAATGCTGGAACCCTTTTCCTAATGCATGTGCAGATAATATCTAACAACAGGATTTGTTCTGCAACAATAATTACTTTTTGTCTCCTACATCAAGCATGTGTGATTTGGTTTACCATATTGTGTCAGTTTCAATCAATCAATCAAATTTTATTTGTATAGCCCATATTCACAAATTACATTCATCTCATAGGGCTTTGAAGAGACCTTCAAGACCTGTACAAGTGTAGGTGTGTGTTTGAGATGGATATTATTGGGTTTGAATGGTTTAACCGTCAAACCAAAGAACTGATTCATATCTGCTGTTACAAACCGAGTTTCAGGAAATCAGTCCTTCTCTTCACGATGAGCTCACATCTGTCAGCGTAACATCTGTGATCCCTGCCTTCATTATAATGGTTCTTCACTTACTATCAAATCCTGCTGCATCCTTTCCAATAAGCACACTGGATCTGTTTCTGGTTTATAAAATGTTTAATGTAAATCCATCAACGAAACTAGTGTGTATTTTTATTCCGTATCTGGTCCTTCAGGCGTGTTTTTTAAACTGCTACAACATGAAAATGTCTGTCAGAGTGAATGTCGGTTTCAGATTGAAACTCGAGGTCTGTGCATGATAACTTGAACAGCTGATCAGAGTGAATTTACAGGACCAATCCGAACACGACCTGAACATGACCTGAACATATTTGAAATGTTCCCCTGTAACAGAGAGTTGCAGGATCCTCACATCGTCACCATGAATTCCTCCTCTTACAACTTTAATGTGACGAGTGATCGAGACTCTCAGGGCACAGTTGTGTCCAAGAATGTGATCCTTCTGGCTCTTGGTCTGTCCATCAACTACATATACTGCACACTGATTCCCACCTTCAGGAAACTGCAGGTCAGAATCCTTCTTAATACATTTTATTTTTATTATTATTATTATTATTATTATTATTATGATCATTGATATTATCAGGGATTTAAGTTAGAAGGAGAAACTGACAGGAGAGTTCCATTGACTTCTGTTTCTTCTCCTCTCTTCCAGATGTTTGACCTGAATCCACGTTACATTCTCTTCATCCAACATTTCAACTCTATTCTCAAAATGCAAAAAGGGAAAAACTTGTGTAGCATGACTGATCTTTCCTCTGCTTGGGAAATGTCACATTTTCAGAAAGGTTGCATGGATGGATCTTATGTGAGAGTTGCAGAAGTAAGTTTTTCCAAATTCACTCTCATGGTTCATCCTCTCTGAACTCAGGAGCGTGTCAGGGGACTTTGATTGCCCCCAGGCAAAAGGTGACTGGGGGCCATCAATTTACAGGGGCCCCTCTCAGCTGGGGGCCCCAGACAATTCCTTGCTTGGACTTTCCTGTTGCAAACTAACCTGACTCCTCTGAGGAGGGAGCTGAGCCTGGTCCGTCTACGTTCCGATTCTCACGAGCTCTGGTTACAAAAAGAGTGAGATCGTGAATACAAGCGGGCGAAGTTCGGTTCCTGTTTCATGCGTCTGGGAGACAAATGAATAAATGTCCTGAAACATCCCAAACTGTCCACTCGACATAACATTGATCCTGCAGGACAGGTTGAAACAATATGAGCCATGCTCAACTCACATAGATGATTTCTTATACATTTGTTTATAAGTGTCAAAGTTATTTTACAGATCAAAAACACATTGAAAGGTTGAGTATCTCTTCATCAAACTGCATTAGAATCCATAAACATACCTTGATCTCAGTTAATAGAAAAGTAGCACAGCTTATGTGCAGATGAAAAACAAAACTGAGCTGATAGTCCTCAGCAACCTCACCTAAGTTTGCTCTTTATTATAAAACTTTAAAGACATGTCCTTCCTCTCTGTTTCTCTCAGCTGCTGCTGTGCATGCTCGCCTTCGTGGTACCCTCCCTGCAGGAGGCGCTCATCTGACTCTTCCCGCGCTTCCTGAGCCTCATCATCTACAGCTTCAGGGACGAGCTGTTCAGGAAATACTGGACGCGGGCCCTGGCTCGTCGAGGCAGTATCGTCAGGGTCAGGCCCGTGGTGCAGAAGGTCAACCTGAAGGTCAAATAACCACATCAGACAAATCTGAGTCTAACTGACGGCTCCGGCACTGAGTCTGGTTTGAATCCCTCCTGCACAGAAACATGAGGAACTCATGGTGACTGTTGAAATATGAACTTGTTTCCTGAGTACAACAGATATTGGTAATCTCTTTCATATCCAAAGATCAGCACTTGAGTCTGGAGGACGGATGAGCTCCAGATCTTAAACAAAGCATGATGACAACTGTGTTTTAATCTCACAGGTAAAGCTTCTCCACATTTGATTTGCTTATACTTCCACAATCACATCTGTTGTCACAGGGTTACAAACCAGTACTTTTTAATTGATGTATTATTTCACTCACTTTTAGACAAAAATGACAAGATAAATTTCTGTTTCCATCTTTTTTCTGACTTAATGGTAAATTTAATATTTCTGAGAATAACGTGAATATTTGAACATTACCTTCACTTCCTGTTCACTTCCAGTCATCGAGGAGGGAAAGTACAATATTCCCTTTGCTGTTGTTGACAAAATAAAACTTTGGACACTTCACATATATGATCATTAGAGAGTGACAATTTAACAATGAGAATATTGTTTAAACACCTCAGGTATCAGGGCCCGTAAGCGGGCCGTGATAGCCCGCCAGGTGTGTTTTTTTATCGATCAGCGTCAAACATTTGTATTTAAAGAACTGTGTCGTACAGCTAGATGATAATACAACATATCGTTAGAAAGCTAAGATTCTTCTGATTCCACTGATGTAAACTATTTCAAGATCCGATCCCCACAGCCGGTTCAGCTTTTTCGCTGCTTGCATCAATAAAATACGTGTGTGTAGGATTTATAACGGATTCAAATATTTCACGGCATTAAAGCAATTATTTCCTCTCTGCTTCGTTTAATTGTGACATGTCAAATGCTGACATGACAGTTTTGCTGCTCCCTCCCTCTACACGTCTCATTCTGAGAAGTGAAATTTATAAACACTGCTCATCTCCCTGTTCCTCTCACGCTCGGGCCAGCTCTCCCTCACGTCACACTGCTCTGGCTGAAGGAAGTTTCATTGTTTTAACTGAACATTTTATACTATATCTTATTGACAGCAGGATAATTTGACATCCTGATGACATGTTTATCCCGATCTCACCAAGATAAGCAGAAAATGATATTAAATTAAATAAAGTAGAATAAAACTGGACAGTAAGTTGAAAAATCAACATCAAATTGTCCTTATTTATTATTAAATATTGTAAAATGTTTATGAAACAGTTTCCTCAGAGACTTAAAGATGCTCTGGTCTTTATCGACTCTTCTTCATACTGTAAATGTCTCATTCAACTTTTCTTCTGGTTGTTTCCATTATGTCAAACTGGTAATTTTGTTATTTTACCTGCACCAAAGACGAGATGTCTCACCAGTTTGTTTGAAGAGGAGAGAAAAGCAGAGTCATGATTCCAGTGAAGTCGGTGGAAGGATGTTTATTGAGCATTAAAGCAGAGACAAGTAGAAACAGAACTTTTATCTCTGAGATGTTTTTCTTCTCGTTCCATTTGGTTTGTGTTTGACTCATAGATTGAATATAAAGGCTTTGACTGGGATGTGCTGCTGTTATACTGCAGCGCCATCTGTGGGTCAGAAGTAGAAAAGCAACCACTGCTCTACACGTGATGCAGAAATGAATACGTCCCATTTTTAAGTCCAGAGTTTTGATCTTTTGTGTCAAAGACACAACTCTGATTTTAAACTGAAAGTGATTTCAATGTGTTTAACTTTGTGTTGAACTAAATCAATTTGTGACGTGAATCCAGGAACTTTAAGTTCATAAACAGACATATACACAGAATGTTGTTCTACACACATGGAGATATACTGAGGGACAAAGGTGGAAAATAATAAGGACAAACTTGTATTTCTCTCTGTATTTGAGTCTTTATAGAGGGTTTATATATTCTGCTTGAGTTGTGTCATTTAAATAAACACATTCTTCATGTGAATAAACACAATCGGAGCAGGAAGGTTGCTGGTTTGAATCCGGTTCAAATGGGGTCTTCCTGTGTGGAGTCTGCATGTTCTCCCCGTGTTTTCTCCAGGTACTCTGGCTTCATCTCACAAACACATGAAGATTAGGGGTTGTGTAGATTGGAGACTACACACAAGCAGCTGCTGCTTCAGCCTCTGGATCCTCAGGACACAGCTCAGCCTCCGTCCACACACACTGTCCTCTTCACACTCAACTTCAGAAAGACCACCACCTGTTGAGAGAAGAAGACATCAGTGTCACAGAGACTCACTTCATCAGCTGCGAGTCAGTGATGCAGCTCATCCAGTAGAAAGAGCAGCAGGGACTTCAGTCCTGTTCAGAGGTGGAGCAGCTTCCTCTCTGCTTCATGTTCACGTGTTGGAATGAACACGCTAAGAGCTCAGTGTGTGTCCTCTGCATGTCAAAGTGCAGAGTGGACACCTGAGAGGTGGATTTACTGCTGATACAGGTGAAGCCATGTTTCACTGTGTGTTGATGAACATCTGCTTCTGACAAACTGGGACCAGATGAGACAGATGGACCTCAGCAGATGTTCTGTTCTGTATAAAGAGCTCCTGGTTACCATGGTGATGAGGAGAGGCTTCAGTCCCACTGATCTCAGAGCTGTGACAAAGATCCACCTTATCAGTTCTTCGCTGATGAAGTGAGAGAACAAAGTGTCTCAGATCAGATGAAGACGACACCGTCTCTGTTCCTCGTGTGAGGCTGTCAGCTGTGGTCCAGCTTGTGTAAGTTACAGTGCCCCCTGGTGGCATCTGGTAAAAATATATTACGTGACCACGACATAATAACGAGATAAATAACTCAAGGCCACGAGATCTGAATCTGTTGTTTACTAACAATATGAGTGGAAGACAAGAAGACACACACTGTCTCACTGTCTCTGAGGACACACACTGTGTCATTGACTCTGAGGACACAAACTGTCTCACTGTCTCTGAGGACACACACTGTCTCTGAGGACACACACTGTCTCACCGTCTCTAAGGACACACACTGTCTCTGACTACACACACTGTCTCACTGTCTCTGAGCACACACACATGGACCTATCTCCAGGAAGCTGACTGAGGTCATCTGGTGTTTTGGTGACAGGAGGAGTCTGAAGAGATGGAGATGTTCTGGGTGAGTTAGAGATCAACTGAACCAACCAGACATTGATTTAAACTTCCGTTATCAGTGCCTTTAAGGAGAGTGTGCACCACACAACAGTGTAGAGTCAATGTGGTCAGTGGGTGGAGCTTCTATACGTGTTGATCTCCAACTTAACCTGTAGCAGGTTAGCCGTTCATCAGAAGTTACCATGGTGATTTACCTCGTTAAGAAGTGGACGAGCTTCGTAGGACTGAAAAAACTAAACCTGAAGTTAACCTGATAACCACAAATCCTGCTCGGTAGCACAGACCCTGGATCTATACTGACTGTGTTTAGTAAAATACTGATGAAAGCAGCGTGGACTGACTCCAACCATCTACTGACCTAAGAGTCTCCAGTCGACAGGTTGGACTCTTCTTCAGATCAAGCAGTGCCTTCACTCCTGAGTCCTGCAGGTCGTTGTTCCTCAGATCCAGTTCTCTCAGATGAGAGGGGTTTGACCTCAGAGCTGAAGCCAGAGAAGAACAGCTGATCTCTGACAGTCTGCAGTTCCTCAACCTGGATAAAGAAATATGAATATTAGAATGTGTCCTCCTGTTGTTGTGGATCTTCATCATGTCAACACAGACTCTCAACATGCTGCTGACCTCAGTCCAGTCTGTGACCTGAAGATAAATATCAGATCAGACATGTTGGACCATTGTTTCATTCATCAGCTTCTTCTCTGTGTGTTGGTCACTGAGCAGGTTTGTGTAATTAAACACTGTTTAAAGTAGGGATGGCTCCTGACAGTCACTTCCTGTTTGTTTCTATACTTATCAACTGTCCAACGTGTTTCAATAAGAATTAGTCTTATTTTGAAAACCTGAGGAGGACGAGTGCTCGGCCTCAGTCCACATGTTATTTACTGACACTTTCTTAGTCATCAGGAGCAGGTGATCGCAGGTGAATGGAGTTGATGAGGTGGACGTGACTGACAGGCTGGGGGAGTGACAGATGACTGAGGGACACTGAGTAGAGCAGAACTGAGACAATTTAAATAAATAATGACCCAATAAGAAAGAAAGTCTGAAAAGTGTACAAGGATTTAAGGACCTCAGGGTCTCCAGTCGACAGTTTGGACTCTCCAGTCCAGAACACAGCAGCTTCACTCCTGAGTCCTGCAGGTTGTTGTTAGTCAGATCCAGTTCTCTCATATGTGAGGGGTTTGACCTCAGAGCTGAAGCCAGAGAAGAACAGCTGATCTCTGACAGCCTGCAGTACCTCAACCTGGATAAAGAATGAAACTTAACTGTGAATTGAACTGAGTTCATGTGTGAAAATAACAGACACATATTCATGACAGCACAGACTCATAACATGGAAGATAAATATGAAATCAGACATGTTGGACTAACAACGAGTCCTGATTCAGAAAAATAGATTATTCGGACCCGGTCTCTGTCCTGCCGATCAGTTTAGGAAATCCAGAATTAAACTCTGTGTTTTAACAAGTAGCTGAATATTTAAAATGTCACAGATTAATTAATAAATGGATTCAAGTAATGTATGAAGATGAATTATGTTAAATTAGAATGAAATGATAAATTATGTATAAATGCTGTTATAGATATGATATCTACAAAAGTCAGTCAGTGAACTGACCTCAGAGTCTCCAGTCCACAGGTTGGACTCTGTAGAAAACCACACAGCTCCTTCACTGCTGAGTCCTGCAGGTTGTTGTGTCTCAGATCCAGTTCTCTCAGATGAGAGGGGTTTGACCTCAGAGCTGAAGCCAGAGAAGAACAACTGATCTTTGACAGACTGCACCTCTTCAAACTGGATAAAGAAATATGAATATTAGAATGTGTCCTCCTGTTGTTGAGGATGTTATCAGGTCAACACAGACTCTCAACATGCTGCTGACCTCAGTCCAGTCTGTGACCTGAAGGTAAATATCAGATCAGACATGTTGGACCATTGTTTCATTCATCAGCTTCTTCTCTGTGTGTTGGTCACCGAGCAGGTTTGTGTAATTACACATTGTTTAAAGTAGGGATGGCTCCTGAAACTCACTTCCTGTTTGTTTCTATACTTATCAACTGTCCAACGTATTACAATAAGAATGTGTCTTATTTTGAAAACCTGAGGAGGACGAGTGCTCGGCCTCAGTCCTCATGTTATTTACTGACACTTTCTTAGTGATCAGGAGCATGTGAGTGCAGGTGAATGGAGTTGATGAGGTTGATGCGACTGACTGACAGGCTGAGTGAGTGACAGATGACTGAGGGACACTGAGCAGGGCAGAACTGAGACAATTAAAATAAATAATGACCCAATAAGAAAGAAAGTCTGAAAAGTGAAGAAGGATTTAAGGACCATAGAGTCTCCAGTCGACAGTTTGGACTCTCCAGTCCAGAACACAGCAGCTTCACTATTGAATCCTGCAGGTAGATGTTTCCACTCAGATCCAGTTCTCTCAGATGTGAGGAGTCTGACTTCAGAGCTGAGGCCACGACTTCACAGTGAGTCTCTGAGAGTTTACACCAACGGAGTCTGAAATTAAAGAAAATATCAAATCTGTGAGAATTAAATCAGAAAACACAACATTCATACAAAACGTGATCATGTGACCCTCACCCTGGTAAATCCCCTCTTTGTTAAAAACTCCTAAAGAGAATAATTTCAGATTTGGTTCAAGACAGACTGACAGAGGAACTCATTAGATTCAGGAAGTCAAAGGTCTGTCTTTAGGGAATTTCTTCACATTTTGACTCAAAGACAAGCTGATTAGATTTCAGTGGTCAAAGGTCATAGTGACCTCATATTGTTGTGAAGTCAACATGTCAGGAGCCTGGAGGGACGGACACTGCACTGGTTGGTAATGGAGGTGAAACGCAGAGTGGGAACTCTGGTTTGACAATAAAGAAGAATAAACTATATTTCCTGCTTCTTCAGTTTCAAGGAACCGTCAGTGATTCTCATCCAAACACTGATTCAATGATCGACTCCTCGATGACACATGAGATACTAATTTTATCACACGCACACAAACACACACTGAGTGTATTTGAAGAACGCCTCATCTCCACTGATTGAACATGTTATTGATCATGTCTGGACTCACAGAGCCTTCCTACAGTTCCTCACAGCTGGGATCAGTCTCCGTCGACCCTGGTCTGATGTGTTGAACTTCTTCAGGTCCAACTCATCCAGAACCTCCTCTGACATCTGCAGCATGTAGGCCAGAGCTGAGCAGTGGATCTCAGAGTGTTTCTCCTTTGATCTGTTCTCTGAAGTCAGGAAATTTTGCATCTGCTGATGAACTGAGTGGTCCTTCATCTCAGTCAGACAGTGGAAGATGTTGATGCTTCTGTCAGGAGAAATGTCATCACTCTTCATCTCCTTCAGGTTGTTGATGATTCTCTGGATGATCGTTGGATTGTTCTCTTTCCGACCCAGCAGGCCTCCTAAGAATCTCTGGTTGGACTCCAGACTAAGGCCGTGAAGGAAGCGAACAAACAGGTCCAGATGACCATTTGTACTGGTGTGGGATTTCTCCATGGTTCTCTTCAGGAGGTCATCCAGGGAGAAGGTACTGTCTGTGTTCCCATATGTTCCCAAGAAGTAGTTGAGTTCTTCTGTGTTCCTCTCAGTGTAACAGTGGAACATGTAGACTGCAGCCAGAAACTCCTGAACGCTCAGATGAACAAAGCAGTAGACTGATTTCTGGAAGATCACACACTCTCTTCTGAAGATCTCAGTACAAACTCCTGAGTACACCGAGGCCTCTGTAACATTAAGATCACACCGCTCCAGGTCTTCTTGGTAGAACATGATGTTTCCTTCCTCCAGATGTTTAAGTGCCAGCCCCCCCCAGCTTCAAGAGAACGTCCCTGTCAGTCTCCCTCAGCTGCTGTGGAGTCGTCTCATGTCCCTCAGCGTACTTGTTGTTCTGCCTCTTTGTCTGAACCAGCAGGAAGTGTGAGTACAGGTCAGTCAGGGTCTTGGGCAGCTCTCCTCTCTGGTCTGTGGTCAACATGTGCTCCAGAACTGTAGCACTGATCCAGCAGAAGACTGGGATTTGACACATGATGTGGAGGCTCCTGGACGTCTTGATATGTGAGATGATTCTGCTGCACAGCTCTTCATTACTGAATCTCCTCCTGAAGTACTCCTCCTTCTGGGCGTCAGTGAAGCCTCGTACTTCTGTGACCCTGTCAACACATGTAGGAGGGATCTGATTGGCCGCCGCAGGTCTGGAGGTTATCCAGACGAGAGCCGAGGGAAGCAGATTCCCCCGGATGAGGTTTGTCAGCAGCACGTTGACTGATGACATCTGTGTGACCTCAGACACAAGCTCCCTGTGGTTGAAGTCCAGAGAAGGTCTGCTTTCATCCAGGCCGTCAAAGATGAACAAAGGTTTACAGACAGCGAGCGTCTCTGCTCTGAGCTTCTGTAACGCTGGATGGAAAACATGGAGCAGCGTGAGAAGACTGTGCTGCTGGTCCTTCACCAGGTTCAGCTCCCTGAATGAAAGCACAGCCAGCAGACCCACATCCTGGTTTTCTAAACCCTCTGCCCAGTCCAGAGTGAACTTCTGCACCAAGAAGGTTTTTCCAATGCCAGCGACGCCGTTGGTCATGACGACTCTGATGCTGCTCTGCTGGTCAGTGGAGGCTTTAAAGATGTCGTGGACCTTGATGGAAGTGTCGTGGAGGATCTTCATCTTGGAAGCCGTCTCAAGCTGCCTCACCTCATGTTGAGTATTAACCTCTTCACTCTGTCCCTCTGTGACGTAGAGCTCAGTGTAGATCATGTTGAGGAGAGTTCCACTTCCTGTTTCATCACTTCCTTCAGTAACATGTTCACATCTCCTCCTCACACTGAGCTTATTTTCATCTAAAACCTCCTGAAGACCACAATCTGCTGAAAGACAAGAAACAATGTCAGAGAATCTGAGAATCTTCTGATTGTTTTCATCAGATACAGAAAAACTACAGAAAATACATTTTTAACTTTTTAACTTTGTACTTTTATAACGATGTTAAATGTTGATGCTGTATGAAGGAACAAAATAAAACCACATGTGCTGTTGTCAGAAGTGAATACATCAGCAGACAAAAGTATAGTGCTGCTATGATCGGCTGTCTGACCTCCAGCTCCTGTTCTGGATCTTTGTCCACACTTGGGACAGGAGGAGTCTCCTGAAGAACCAGACTGGTCCCAGTATGAGATGATGCACTGTCTGCAGAACCAGTGTCCACAGCTGGTGGAGACTGGATCCTTCAGGACGTCCTGACACGAAGCACAGCAGGACGACTGCTCCTCCTCAGAAACATGACTCCTCTTCCTCTCCCTGTGAAGACATTTCCTGATAACTCACATTTCACAGTCACAGGTTGTCATTACTATTGTCAAGGAGGTTTTGTTTTCACCCAGTATGTTTGTGTGTTGGTTCGTTAGTGGGATTATAAAAAACGACAGATTACCAGTAAACTTGGTGGAAGGTTGTGGTCTGTGAAATGAAGCTAGCGCAAGTTCAGTCAGGTAGACTTAATCTGCAGACGATCAGCTGATCAGGGGCGTTCCTAAACATAGGCACGCCCAATGGAGGACCTACCTGCCTAGTGATCAGCTGATTGGGGGCGTACCTTAACATCCAATCAGGTCGGGCGCGGTCCCTGTCAGCCAGTCATTTAGCAGCTCTCAAACTTTAAAAGTCCCTCTCCTTTCTTCCTCAGCCTGCCATCATTCAGCGACTCAAGAAACGGTCAGCGTTTTCAGTGACGCGCGTAGTTGATCAACTAGTTTATTCACATCGTTCATCTCGATGTCGGATCCTGACACAGATTACTCCCGAAGAGGTTCGGATCCAGCAGCCAAAGATCGCTCAATTCTACGGATAGTCGGGGCAGGAGCTCGCGCCGAGCGAACCCGATGGGTCCGCACAGGGAGGCGACTTCCTCCTCCTGCAGCTCAAACATCGCGGCCCATGTCAGCGTCCGGCCTCTTCCTCGGCTCTACCGGGGAGCAGGTCAGAGCACGATCCAGCGGATACAGCGGATCTCCGCGCGCGGCAGCGGTCGGGAAAAGTTTCAACAAGCGACCTCCTCTAAAACCCCACCCGAAGATAAGTATAACATCATCCTTCTTAAACAGTCATGCTACTACTTTACCGTTAGATAATATTCTGAGACCACTCTGCAGTCCCCGGTCCTCACCGAGCAGTACACTGACACTCGTCTTAAAACACTCGAACGCCGCAGCGGCGCTCAGCGCCAGCGCTCTAGGGATTAACGCCACGCTTTGGCGTCGCTTACGCGTCCGGTGTTAACCCGGGCAATACGGCGGATCAATCGCTGCCGCACTCAGCGAGTGTCTCCCATGTCCAAGCAGAGACGTAGATCAGCTGTACCTCGTGCTTCAATTTTAATGAGAACACCGTCTGCTTCGTCGGTAGAGTCAACAACTCTACGCATCAGCGTATTCAGCGATCTAATCTGAGACACGGAAGCAATGTTCTTTCAGAATCATAAACCGCGCCATGCATAAAGCATGCTATATACACCTGTACTGGCCCGGATTACATATCTTCTAAATGAGTACGTGTGCGCGTGCACCTTATGGCTGTGTCGCATATCCTGAGTCCACTGGAACGTCTGTTGCGCACGTTCTCAGAAACAACGTGAATGCCAGATGCAATATGCACTTAAATATATACTATAAATAAATATTTAATAAATGATTAAATAAATACTGGTCGTGAATCTCATCAAATTCTCGCATCAGTGAACATACCGGCGTCACGCCGTACTCGACGGATGCGCACACAGACAATCTACATGGCGCGCTGTCTCTTTTCTGCACAAATCTTTAAAAAAAACAAACAATAGCAGTAACCTCCTTGTGCGTCGCACACTATTCACGTCATGCAATTTCAGGAGTCCTCCACGGTCTGAATTCTCAGGTGTGCCCTCCAGTGGTATCCTCTGGAAACACACATAATACGTTGGCAAGTATGCTAACAACAATTCAAGCGTAAAATTTTTCCCCTCACGTCCTCAGCGCACCGACAGGCCCAGGTGCATATTTCAACAAGTTCCAAATTGAAATCAATGAACTTTGAAGTTCGTACATTCCAACAGCTAGTTCCTAACAGCCACAAGACTCTCATCCCAGTCAGTCTGTCAGGCGCTCGATCCCGTGACGGATTTTACTTATGCAGGAGACAAGTGTGATTTCCAACCCCTCTGCGGTCTCGTATCTCCAACTCGAGGAATAATGAGACCTAGGCGGTCGACAAAGCAAATAAATGAATAAGCTCGCAAGTCAAGGTGCTTAGCTACGTTCAATGGGTAAATACATGAATCCATGTCACTCATTTTACACTGACTGTGAGCGTCACGCGTTGTATCGAGTACAAATTATCGGGTCAATTTCATGACGTTCAAATGCTGACTCTCTGCTTAAACTCTGGAACGAGTTCAAAATAACATAAGTCACTTCACGTTTCGATCAGGTCCCGATAACTATTAATGAGTGGTTATTAGTTCAAGTGAGAGCCGAGTGGAGGAGGACATATAAACTCCTTTTTCGGCACAAACTAAGGGCAGGTCTGCTCTGATCCGAGCAGCCGCGACCAGAGAAACCCAACAACACACACAACACATTTGTGTATCTGGTATTTCACTTGATGGTCTGCTACTACGATGTCAAAATAAACAAATATATATAGATAAATAATAATACTAAAAATTAAAAACCTCATCGTTTACATAATATAAATAATTATGCACACGTTCACTTAAGCGTCATATACAAACGGTCTCAGTGGCGTAATAGTAGGCACGCCTGACTGGACCAAGGGGCAAGTGCAACAGCTGACTTAATTTTAAGTGTCAGATGCATGTACCTGAGAGGCCCTGCGGGTCATCTGCTGGGTGATCCCCCGACTGTTCCCCAAACTGCAATTCAATCCTCATTTTCTAACCCCAAAAAACTCTTCTCCATCTTTTCTGCCCTCCTTGACCCCCCCAGTCCCCCTCCTCCTTCCTCCCTTCTACCAAGCCACTTTGTCAACTACTTTACAAAAAAGATAGATGACATACGCTCTTCATTTTCTGATCCTCCCTCTATAACCACACTTCCATCAACTTCATCGGCAGCTTTCCTCTTTCACCCCCCTGTCTCCCAATCAAGTTCTGATCTTGGTGACCTCTGCCCGCCCGACCACCTGCCCCCTTGACCCCATCCCTTCTCACATTCTCCAGTCTATCGCTCCTGACCTTCTTCCTTTTCTAACCGATCTTATCAACACTTCCCTTTCAACTGGCTGCTTCCCTAATTCTCTGAAGGAGGCAAGAGTAAATCCTCTCCTGAAGAAACCCACCCTAGACCCGTCTGAAGTAAATAACTACAGACCTGTCTCTCTTCTTCCCTTTGTTTCCAAAACTATTGAGCGTGCTATCTTTAATCAACTCTCCTCCTATCTTAACCACAATAACCTTCTTGAGCCTCATCACTCTGGTTTCAAGGCAGGTCACTCGACTGAGACGGCCCTCCTTGCTGTCTCTGAGCAACTTAACGCTGCTAGAGCAACTTCTCTCTCCTCTGTCCTTATCCTACTAGACCTCTCGGCTGCATTTGACACAGTGAACCACCAGATCCTGATTTCCTCCCTTCAGGACCTGGGTGTCTCAGGCTCTGCTCTCTCCCTGCTCTCATCCTACCTCAACGCCCGCACATATCGGGTAACTTGGAGAGGATCTGTGTCTGAACCTTGTCCTCTCACTACGGGGGTCCCTCAAGGTTCTGTCCCGGGTCCTCTCCTCTTCCCTCTGTACACCAACTCTCTCGGCTCTGTCATTCACTCACATGGCTTTTCCTACCATAGCTATGCTGATGACACCCAACTAATCCTCTCTTTTCCCCCATCTGAAACACAGGTGGCAGCACGCATCTCTGCCTGTCTGACTGACATCTCTCAGTGGATGTCTGCACGCCACCTGAAGATTAACCTTGACAAGACTGAACTGCTTTTCCTTCCAGGGAAAGACTCGCCAGCCCATGACCTGACTATTAACTTTGACAACTCTGTGTTAACCCCCACTCAGACTGCTAGGAACCTGGGTGTGACACTCGATAGCCAACTCTCCCTTAAAGCGAACATTACTGCAACAACAAGGTCCTGTAGATTCATGCTGTACAACATCAGGAGAATACGCCCCCTTCTAACTCAGAAGGCAGTGCAGGTTCTGGTCCAGGCTCTTGTCATCTCACGCCTAGACTACTATAACTCCCTCCTGGCAGGTCTACCTGCTACTGCCATCCAACCTTTGCAGCTCATCCAGAATGCAGCAGCTCGACTGGTCTTTAACCAACCTAAATTCACTCACACTACTCCTCTCCTCCGCTCCCTCCACTGGCTACCAGTGGCTGATCGCATCAGGTTCAAAACATTAGTACTTGCCTACCATGCTGTGAACGGATCAGGTCCAGCCTACATCCAGGACATGGTCACACGTTACAGCCCAGCACGTTCACTCCGCTCTGCTTCGGCCAATCAGCTTGTACCTCCCTCACTGCGAGCTAGGTGGAAATGACTGTCCTGGCTCCTAAATGGTGGAATGAGCTCCCCATTGACATTCGTACATCACAAAGTTTACACATCTTCCACCTAAAACTAAAAACACACCTCTTCCGACTATACCTTGAATAGAACACACACACACTACTAAAAATTTTTTAACTTTAGTAACACTTTGATGGCACTTACTTATAGCACTTTGTAGTTTTGCTTTGTTTTGAAGAAATTGTACTTTCTTGATTATTGTTGTCCTGGGTCTGTACCCTGGGGGTTTTATGCACTTATTGTAAGTCGCTTTGGATAAAAGCATCAGCTAAATGTAATGTAATGTAATGTTGAAACGGCGAAGTATCTGGTAGCAGCACAGAGGGCATTATTTGCAGGCGCAACAGCTTATGGGAGTTATCTCAACCTCTTCTGTGTTGTCCTCCTCACCACCTGATCCATCTTCTACTGTTCTTGCCTCAAAAATGTAGCCTAGCCAGCCCCAGGCCAACGTTACTTACCATGTCTGCCTCCACTCGCTCATCATTGTCGAGTCCTCCTCGCTCGTCTCCCGGCGCAGCTGCTGCTGCTGGGCTGGTGAACCCGGCACCAAATAGGACCGTCAGTTTGGCACATTTAGCAGCCTCCACCTCCAGAGACTTCAGCTTTTTTTCCCGATGCTTCTCAGCGCCACCCGGGTGTTTTTTACTCTTATTATCCATTTTAAGTTTCTGTCTCAGCAGCAGCCCGTCCCGCGACTCCCCCCGCCAATGCCATGAGGTCCCGCCCCACACTGGTTTGTGTTGTGATTGACAGCACTGTCAGGGCTCTCTGAGCCTGTCAGCCCATGATTGATTGACGATGACAAACAATAGACCAATAATATGTGTCGATGCTGGCAACACACTGATTACTTCTTTTTTGGAGACGTTTTTTGTGTCGTTTCTGTATTTATTTGTAAAACAAAGTTTTTTAGAACAAATAAAAAGGGTTTGAAAATTATTAAAAGAATCTCTCTCTCTCTGCTGCTTCCTCACAGCGAGCTAGGCACGCAACAAAATCACGGCTGTTTGATGTCCTGGCTCCTAAATGGTGGGACGAGCTCCCCATTGACACCAGGACAACAGAAAGTCTAGACATCGTCCCCCCGCAGATGATATGTATAAAAATATTAAAACATTGTTGCACTTATATGGCACTTATATGTAGCACTAGTTTGTCAAGTCAGTTGTTGCCGCTCTAGAGCCCAAGTATAAGATCCCATCGAGGCACTATTTCAGTCCACCTGTCGTGCCTCAGTTGTATGACTCCCAGAGACCCTGGAACACTTAGTAGTGTCATGTCCCAGGTTAGCTGACATTTTTAAACAACTGCAGGAGTGGATGGGGGGTTTAGGAGAGGTATTCTCGCTGCCACTCTTTGTTTTTGGACCCAAGTACTGTGCAAGAAAAAATAACACTATGGTTTTAATGAATTTTCTTTTTGCTACAATGATGTACGCCGCAGGATGTGCAGCTGTGCAGAGAGCAGGTGTTTCTGTCAGGTGAACCAAACCGCTTTTATTCTGACAGTTTCCTGTTGTTATTTTACTTTCTTTCCTTTCACGCTAAAATATATAATATAACATATTATTGATTTGCATATGTGAAAATACACAGATTTTATTTCAGCTGATCGATGTGTGAATGTGTTTGCCTCATGTTTACTGTCTGTTACTCTGACTGTCTGTGACTGTCGGTCACTGACTGGCTCCACTCAGCTTCTAACATGTGACAACCAGCACCATTAAAGAGACTAATACGACTTTATAATCAGTTTAATGCTCATGAACTGAAATCAAACATTATACAAACTTTACTGTGTTTTTGTTTTGCAGAAGTTTCCAGAAGTTCGACCTGAGCCTGAGGCTGACAGCACCATCTTGTTTCTACCAGTAGTGGGCGCTATAACAGCGCATCATCTGATTATCTGATTATTTTCTTGATAATATAAACTGATAGAGTGCGTTTGTTGCTCCACTAATTTCAACCAATGATAATGTTGATGAAGGGAAAATTAAAGAAAACTAAATCCTCCTCCAGCTGCGTCCTCCTCTTCCTCCTCCTATATGTTATTGGCACTATCACCAATCTCTGCACTTTAAAACTGCACGTGCCCATAACTCTCTTTCTGTATATATTGTTGTTATATATTGTTGTTTTTATGTTCGTGCCTTATGTACAGTACAGTTTATTTGACATAAACATGTCTGAATAAAAAGATATAAAAGATATAAAAAGTGAAGTAAAAAGTGAAATGCAAAATGCAAAACAGTGAACAGTGTCAGTTTGCAATATGCAATGTAATGCAGTATACTATAATATGATATGATAATTGAACACATCCTTGAGGTGTGGGTGCGGAATAAAAGTTATAGTGAGGTTGGAGTCCCGGGCCTTGTTGATAAGGCCAACTGCAGCCGGGAAGAAGCTGCCTCCTGCCCGAGGTGATGTGCGCCACAGGATGACGTGATGATGTGCGCCGCGGGATGATGTGATGATATTTAAACAAAGCAGCACAGGGATCAACAAGGACTCTCAGTGGCACCAAAGAAAAGAACACAAAGAAACCCACCCCCCCTTTACAGGTGCATAGCACCCAAAAGTACAGTGGGTGGTGCTCACTCTAACCTGGGGTATAAAAAAGCAGTAAACCTACGTGTGTTATATGTAGACCTGTGCTGAGGCCTGTTTCAGGTAGCTGGTTTTGAGGCAACCCCGAGTTTGTTCGCTCTGAGTTAATGGAAACTCTGGGTTTTCCGTTTCAGGTAGCAGGTTCAGCGCAACCGAGAGTTAGTTGCTGCGGCAACATACGCCGTGGACCTAACCTGCTCGGGAGGTGGTTAGACCTACTCTGAGTTTGTTGTCTATAAGGCTGAAGGCAGCTCTCCGACAGAAGGAAGTGTTAGAAATGGCATGTCCTTTTCTAAGAGAGCCCGTGGACGTAGAGGCTGCGATCCTCAGAAGGAATCTCCGTGAGGAACGATTATTAAGACCCCGTTTGGATATACTTTCTTTTCCTGATCATTTTCTTCACGAGTTCTATCGTTTTTCAGCGCAATCTATCATTTATTTAGACCAACTTCTCAGCCCCCATGTTAAGTGTCAAACGCACCGGGGGCATGCTTTAAGTTCAATACAAATTATTTGTGTGGCACTCCGTTTTTTTGCAAACGGCAGCTTTCTTTACAACGTCGGTGACGCCGAGCACATTTCAAAGGCAACCGTGTGTCGGTCTGTCAGAAATGTGACTTTGGCACTGAAACGTTTTCTTTACACGTTTGTGATGTTTCCAAGTCACCGGCCTATACGAACAATCAAGGAAGAGTTCTACAGAATTGCAGGTAACAGTAGCAACAATGTAGCCTATTTGTTTCTTGGAACGTTTTAGTTTAATAAATAATGTGCACAATTTAATTAAATTAATTAATTTGTAATGTTCTAGATTTTCCGGGTGTCATCGGGTGCATCGATGGAACTCATATTCCTATTAAAGCTCCTTCACTGAATGAAGGAGACTATGTTAATAGGAAGTCCTTCCACAGCATCAATGTGCAGGTACAGGTGAAGGCCTAGACCTTCAGCATTTTAAATTAAAGATACTTAACAAAACAGCCTCTGTATCTAATTATACTCCTCTGCAATTTGAAGGTTGTATGTGATGCCAGAAACATCATCACCCAAGTGGAGGCAAAGGTGCCGGGGTCTGTGCATGACGCACGCATATTTCGGGAGTCTAATTTGAGCACTCGCTTTGCCCGTGGTGAGTTAAGCCTATATTTGAAGGATTTATAATCCATATTTGTTCAGATGATTAATATTTCACCTGTATCGTAGGAGAGTTCGACGGTCATGTTTTAGGTGACAGAGGGTACCCCTGCCAGCCTTGCCTTCTGACCCCGTATGCCGATCCCGTGCCAGGACCACAGCAGCGCTACAACCTGGCGCATATGAGGACGAGAGCCAGGGTCGAAAACACATTCGGGATCCTGAAGGCAAGATTCCAGTGCCTCAAAATGCTGCGAGTCACACCAGAAAGGGCATGTGATATAATAATTGCATGTGTGGTTCTTCACAACATCGCGATTTTGAGAGGGGAAAATTGCCCACCTGCAGTTGCAGATGAGCAGCACATAAACCCAAACCATGCCATGGATCCACAGGACGGAAGGGTGGTTAGAGATAGACTCTGCCAAAATCATTTTGTTTGAGTTTTCTATGTAGTTAAATGTATTTTATTATTTCCGAAATGTTTTCTTTGGCATTCTTTCGCCTTCCTGTATAATAATAAATTTAATTTAGAGGCGCCTTTCAAGACACCCAAGGTCAAGTTTGTATGATAGTAAACTCGTGTGACAGACCCAGCCTCTGGTAGGGGGTGACACTGTTCAACAAAAGAACTTGTCCCACCACAGCCCGTGTTCTAATAAAGACAATCTACTTTTTATGAGGATTTCTTTATTTCCTGAAAGCACAAAAAAAAGTCATTCATATTGGGTATGTTTTTGGAGCAGGAAACAGCATCCCAGTTTGTACCTCACCCACCTTTAACTTGTGTTCCAAAAGTTGGATCTCCAAAGCATCCTTTTGCATCTTTTGCCTTATGTGGTCCATGTGTCTGCTTTGTTTATTTGTTTTCCCAGATAGATTTTATAGAGCTCTTTGACTGGAAGCTATAGGAATGCAAAAGATGACATTGGATTTCACAGTGCCAAGTACAGCGTTTCATTATAATTCCAGGGAGAATCTTACAGAGGTAAGCTGTGAGGTAGAGCTAGAAGTGGATGGCCTCTCATTGAATTCGATTTCATCCTGTTTGAGAGAAAGAAGATGTCAGTTTTAAATTGTACAACGCTATCATCAACTTTTAGATGTTATTTTTAAAAGGTGTTAACCTCAATAGGCCTTTCCTCTTCCCTTTCAAATGCCGCAGACAATGTTTCTCCATCATCTTCCTGTAATGACATTAACAGTTGGGTTCAGCAATTATCAAGACATTATTAATAATCTGTGGAAGGTGAAGAATTGTTACAATTGCATGGAGGTTGGTGAGGGCATCTGGTTCCAGTAGGTTGATGACGCCATCAGTAACTGGAAGAAGATGACAGTGAAATTATTACTTGAGCCAGAATATTGCTAATTTGCAACGCGCTGGGTTGCGTGTACACAGTTAATTATTTTGAATAACCAACCTCTGATAAAGGCACTTCTATCCTGGGGGGTACATACATACATACATACATACATACATACATACATACATACATACATACATACATACATACATACATACATACATATAATGCATTTTGCCTAGGAGTAGCCTTCTAATATATCTAAATCCTATTAAATATTGGCAGTGTTGGGGTGGCTGAGAAATGTACTACTTACATTTACTGCTTAAATATAGACCCATCACATGTTGAATATAGCTGTTAAATTAGGTAGAGCAGGCAAAACAGCACAATTGATTTGATTTCAATTCAACATTAGTTTACCTGTTTGAACTATATTTTTATACTTCATTTTCATTTGCTGCCAAGTCCTCTTGGGGCAACTCGGGTTGTTCCTGTGTAAATTGACACACACACACACACACACACACACACACACACACACACACACACACACACACACACACACACCACACACACACACACACACACACACACACACACACACACACACACACACACACACACACACACACACACACACACACACCACACACACACACACACACACACACACACACACACACACACACACACACACACACACACACTTTACATATTGAATAAGTGGAAGATATTAAACTTTCCTCTTATTTTATTTTACTATTTTATTTTACTCACGCATTGACTTGTTCGGCTATTTCCTGCCAAGCTCTCTCTCGTGCTCTCGCTGCCGCGGCGGTATTGCTTTTTTTGGTGAAAATGTGTACCTGCTCGGCATATGCGTGCATTAATATTTCCAATTCCGTGGGTGAAAAGTAACTGGATCTACGTTTTTGGTCCATATTGATCATGTTATCAGAGATCCATTGATGATGGCTCTTTAGAGTCAACAGGCACGCCCCCAACCCAGCGTGAACACACTCAGAGTTGATTAAGCCAACGCTGATCACCTGTTCTGAAACCGAAAACCCAGAGTTGCTTTTCAACCCTGAACTCTGAGTCAACCAACTCAGAGCGCAGGAATAAACTCAGAGTATGTTAAACCAGCTACCTGAAACAGGCCTCTGCTGTGTTGTTGTGCTTGTGTGTGTTTCAGGTTCCTGTGGGCGGAGTCAGACCTAAGTAATCAGCAGTGATATGGAACACCTGTGTTCTGACAAGTATTTAAGAGGGCTGCACACTGGGTTCTCCCCTTCACCAGATCTACCACCACATCCCAGCGTTCTTCTTCTACTCTATCTACTTCTACCTATTCTTCTTCTTCTTCTTATGTGTAAATCCAACCGGACGTTAGCGCAGTGACGCACTGTGCGGGGGTATCTGAGCCTGTTTGGAAGTGTACCTCGCGACAACGGCGGAGGCGAGCACGGAGCGGGTGAGTGGAAACGCTGTGACCCACGGAGGTGATAGCGGGAGAGGCACGGAGTTAACACAGAGCAAGAGCTGCACAAACAATGAGAGGAATGAGAGGGAGCTAACTGTGATGGTAGAGATGGAAGGCGAGGGTGAAGCGACGGCGATGGAGCTGATGAGGTGCGTGAGGGAGCTGTGTGGGGGGGGGGCTGCTGGCGTCTGGACACATAGACGGAAATAAATATGCAATGACCATGAGTCACCCGAAAGGGAAAGAGAGGCTAATGGACGGGTTTAAAATTGGAGAAACGAGGGTGCATGCTAGAGAGCTTATTAATGATGAGCTGGTGGTATTATTTATGAATCTGCCATTTTACATCAAGGACAGTTTGATACTAGATAAACTCCAGGGCTGGGGAGTCTCGGCAGTATCTCCGATAAAGAGGAGGATGTAGCCTGGAACTAATGTGGCAGATGGGACGAGATATTTAAAAGTTAAATTCAATAATCACATCCAGTCATTGGCTCTCCATTACTTATCTCTCCTTCGCACACCTCTCTATCCTCATCGCTCAGTCTATCTTCCATCTTGTCTATCACCTGTCTGTTACTCTCCACATCTACATCTTCTTTCTTATATAACTCACTCAACTTTTCCACTATCCCTACAAGATCCGTTATGTTTTCCCTCCCTTTCCCTCCACTTGCTCAAAATAATTTTTCTCCTGCCTTGGGTTCTCTAGCCCTAAGAAATACCCTGTACATGTTTCACCCTCTATTGCATACCTCGCCTTACTTCTAATTATTGCAACTTTTCACTTTCCCTGTTATATCTTCTTTAGTTAATCTTTCATTCTTATTTATCCCTCTGTCATATTACCTCCTTCCCCAGCTTTCTTCTCCTCTTCCTCTAACTCCTGTTTTAACCTTTTTTCTCTCTCTCTCTCTTTCTTTCCCCTGTTCTTACTGTGTTTCTTGCTCATACCCCTTATCCCCTCTTTCAACCTTTCCCACCACCTCCCTGTATCTTCCTCATACATTCTGTCATTCATCTTGTGACAAACCTGGAGTTGTCTGCTGTGCTTGTGTTGTGTTTCAGGACCTGTAGGCGGAGTTGGAGCCTGGTGATCAGCGGGGATGTGGCACACCTGGGGGACCACTACTTAAGAGGCCTGCAGACTGGGCTCTGGTCTTTCATTCACCGGATCTACCTCCACATGGGCATGTGGAGGTTTTCTTTGTATTTTGTCCTTTGTAGTATTATTCCTGTAGAATAAATTCATAAATACTGTAACTGCAGAGCTTGGTGCCATCCAGTGTTTCTTGTTGCACACATGAGCCAAGGTGTAACAAGTGGAGGCTCGTCCGAAATCCAGATCCAGGTTTGTTTCTCTCTTTTCTGTCCTGAGAAAGTAATAGGCCTCTAGTAAGTTAAGTTTCCCCTGGGATAGTGTACTGGTTGCCCAGGTTGTGTGATAACTTTAGAGTTTGAATGTAGTGCTTTGAGCTTACATCAGTGGTACTAATTGAATTCATTATCAGGCACTAATTAGAGGGATTTACCTTTGGAGTTACCTTTCCTGGTAGGAATAAGCAACAGTATCTCACTCGGGGGGTCTGTTGGTTTGTTATTTTTGTTTTTTATTTTTGTGCATAAACATGATTTGACTTTGTGTCTTGGGTACACGTCCATGTCCGTCTGGTGAGTAACAGCATAGCTGGGGCTTTACCTGGTCATTGGTTTTGTGTTTAAAACGCCTGTCATGAAATGTATGAAGACTAGGGTCTAGAGAAGGTAGTTAGCATTGGTTAGGCAGATAGTCAGGGGAAAGGTATTCCAAAGGTGATGAAATATATATAAATTAAAAATAATTAAAAAAAAGGTTATCAGGGTTGGTTCTTTTGAAATGATGGCTACCATCGAGGATTTTGTGCAGTTTCCAAGTGATGAGGTGCTAGTAAAATGTACCAGGGAGCAGTTGCTAAAAATTACAGAGCATTATGAAATGGAGTTTTCTGAGACGGTATGTAAAGAAGTAATGCATTCCACTTTAAGGGCCCGGTAAGGAAATATTGGTGTTTTGCCAGTGTTAACCCCTTCTGTTTGTTCCAGAGATGAGGTGGTAACTGATGAGAAAGTAGCTTCCAGGTTAAAGGGCAGTACAAGTTTTTTTCTTCTGACTTTGGTGACCTTACATTTGAACAGAAGAAAGAAATGATGTTGCTTCATCACCAATAGGAGAGTGAAGAGCGGGTTCGTGGCAGATAGCAAGAATGGGAGTTTCACCATTGGTCTACCACACATGGACATGGCAGCATGGCGTTTGCGTGATTCTTATTTTTATACACAGACCCACACACTACAGATATCACTGACAGAGCTGATTACCTTTTTTACTCCAAGTTAGTTTTCTTTGTAAATACTTCAACTGCTGCAGTTTGCGACATTCCTCCTTGTTACACAACAAGAGCCAATGTGTAACAATTGCAAGGTAATAAATCCTTAGATCACTCAATCATTAACTTCATTTATGTTGTCGAGGTTTCATTTACTGTATTTCCCTTGATACTGAGTAAACTCCCTGCTCTTTCCACCCTCTGCTGTTTGATTTACCGTTCCATAGGCGGGGCGCTGCTGAGCAAAAGGCCCGGTCGCCCATGGTGCGGAGCTTGGTGTTGGGAACCCGAAGGAGCGAGCTAATTGTAGATCTGAGTGTGCGGGTGGAGGTTTGGGGAGTGATGAGTTATTGTAGGTAGGGAGGTGCATGTCCATTTATGCATTTATGGGTGAGGAGAAGGACTTTGTAGGCAATCCGGGTTGAGACAGAGAGCCAGCGGAGTGAGTGGAGAATTGGTGTTATGTGCTCATATTTACGGACTCTCATCAGGATCCTGGCAGTGCTGTTTTGAATGAATTGCAGTTTTTGGATGTTCTTGCCAGTGATCCCAGTGAGAAGTGAATTGCAGTAGTCCAGTCTAGAGGAGATGAATGCGTGGAGGAGCTTCTCTGTATCTGACAGAGTTAAAGTGGGGCGGAGTTTGGAGATGTTTTAGAGATGGTAAAAGGAGGTTTTGCACAGGTGTTTTCTATGGTCATTAAAGGTCAGGTGAGGATCAAACCTAACTCCCAGATTAGTGACTGTGGAGGAGAGGGGTATGACCTGACCATCGAAGGTGAGCTGAGTTATGGAGGATGACTGAACCTGGTGCGGAGTGCCAACAAGGAGGGCTTCAGTTTTGCTACTGTTTAACTGGAGAAAGTCAGGCGGTGAGACATGAAATGTGATGAAAGGACTGAGAGTGGGGATATGTGAACTGAGCAGAGCAGTGGGAATGGGGTCCAGGGTACAGGTACAGGATGTCATTTTTTTGAGGATTGCCTCAACATGGCTCTCCTGAACCTCAGCGAGATGTAGAGTAGACAGCACACTCGTAGATAAGGTGTTGGTGTCAGAGGGAAGCAGAGATGGAGAGCTGGACATCAGAGAGCGAATGGTGTTGACCTTTGATCTAAAAAAGTCAATGAAACTGTTGCATTGCTCCTTTGTAGCCTCAGTTGAAGAAGGTGGTTGTGGTTTGAGGAGATGGCCTATAGTGGAAAAAATCTGTTTGGAGTTGCCAGGGTTTTTATTGATTAACCCGGAATAGAACTGTGAGCGAGCATCTTTAAGGGAGTTGGAGTAGGCCCTTTGATGCTCATGGTAGGCCAGTTTATGGACAGTGAGCCCAGAGTGTCTGCAGCGTCGTTCCAGGGCACTCCCAGCTGTTTTTATTTTCCTTAGCACATGTGTGAACCAGGGAGCGGAGCGTGAGAAATTGACCTGACGTGACTTGACAGGGGCATGGAGATCAAATACACTTCTCAGGGATGTATTGTAGAGTTCCACTAATTCATCCATTATTGCAGAGACTGGGCAGGTGATGAGCTGGAGATCCATGGTCATAGTGGCCGAGTCAATGCTTTTCCAGTTCCGCAGAGACATTTGACGCCTAGGTCTAATAGTAGGCAGCATAAAAGTTAAGGCCATTGAGACCACTTTGTGGTCGGACACACCGAGATCATAGACATGTAGGTTACTGATGGAAGCAGAGTCAGTGAGGTACATTGTTGCGAGGTACACTTCCAAACTGGCTCAACCCCCGCACAGTGCATCACTGCCGCGGACACACACACACACACACTAAACAAGACAATCGAAACGCTAAAGTTGCGGGGCGGCTGTGGCTGTGGCTGAGGGGCTAGAGTGGTCGTCCTCCAACCTGAAGGCGGTTCGATCCCCAGTCTGAACCATCTGCATACCGAAGTGTCCTTGGGCAAGATGCTGAACCCCGAATGGCCCCCCATAGAATAACAAAGTGCTGTGACAGATGCACTGTATTAATGTGTGTGTGAATGGGTGAATGTGAAACTGTAATGTAAAGCGCTTTGAGTGGTCATCAGGACTAGAAAAGCGTTATATAAATACAAATCCATTTCCCATTTACCATTTTTACCCCCAGTGAGCACAGGACCTGTCCAACACCCCACACAGCCCTGAAACCCTCCAAATTGTTCGTCAGTGTAAAATAAGCATGTTCAATCCTCAGCCGGGCTGCCCTCAGACAGCGAAGTGGATCCGTCCAGCTTCCCCCAACCATTTTGTTATTCTGACTTATCCAGGTCGCTATCTTTGCATTAAAACAGTGTTTTTTCCTTGCTAGTTCTTTGGGTCATAAAACAAGAAGTGGCACAAAGAAGACCTCTTTTAAACCCCCCACCCACTCTTGCAGTTGTTTATAAGTGTTAGCTTATCGGGGACAGGACACTACTAGGTGTTCTAGGGTCTCTGAGCAGAAAGGACACCCCCCCCCGTGCTTGGGTCCAGGTGATCTCTGTATCTGTTTGAAGCTAGAGCTCTGTGTATCATTCTCAACTGGATGTCTGCCATCCGTTTCTCGACAGGAGGTTTATACAGGACCCGCCAGCTGCCATTAGGGGATTATTCTGAGCCAAAAACCTCTGGCCATCTCGACTCCCTGAGTCCTTCAAGAGAGCGACAGTTCAGGACCTTCACACAGCTATAGTAGAGCTGTTTACCTCCAGAGGTGTTGAAGGTGCCCAGTGCTGGGATACTGAGGGTTAGCAGTCGTTCGCTCTCTTCTCTCCACTCCCCCACCGCTCTCTCCACTCCCCCACCGCAGGGCTCACATTCAGGATAGGAAACCTTTACTCTTGCATTTTTGTCCACTGGTCAGCCTGACGTTGGATCTGGGCGAAGGTCCGCAGAGGCTGGGGCAGTGACTGCCACACCTCATCCACGAGGCCCCGCAGCACTCTGGTGGATCTCATCCCCATCACCTCCGCCAGCCTCTCAGGTGACGTCTGTGTCAGGTGGCCCAGCTTCACTATACCTGCCTCCCTGAACTTGTTCTTTACCGTAGTTGATGTTAATGTTAGGACAGAGACAACCAGGAATCCATTGTCAAACAGTGGCTCCTCAAAGAGCCACATCCCAGGTGTGGGGTGAAACTGAGAGTCCTCCAGGCATCTATAACGGAGGTATAAAAATGAGTGAGTCCAGTCAGTTTGTGCTGAGGACAGTTCAACAGAAACAGCTGCTTGTCATATCCGAGGCCGAAGTACTGTAAGATACATTTCTTTATCCCACACACATGCAGACAGATCAATCCAGGTTCGTCTTTTTGTTGTTTCTCCGTGGAGTCGAACCAGAGACCTTTTCTGCCCATAGTCCAAGTTTCTGCCACTAGACCACCGCCTCATACTTGCTATCTCTCCCTTCCCCTCCCTCAACCCCTAAATTCAGTCATAGCATGAATGTACCCTTTGTTTTTCTTCAATCCTTTCACTCACTTCTCCGCTTTCTCCTATATACATTAATTTCAGATTTTTCTATAATTACTTTTGCTCCGGATGCCCTGCCATACATTTCTACACTTTCTAAAACCTCTACTACAATTTCCTTATCCCTAACTGTCACTGTTGTATCGTCCATATATTGATATAGTGTGCTCACCTGTCCGCCTGGTAGTTCTATGCACTTAATCCTCCTATTTTGCAAAATGAGTACCGCTAACGGCTCTGCTGACAAGGAGTAGAGCAGAGCCGATAGCGGACATCCCTGCCTCACTGACCTTTCTAATCTGAATTCCCCTGTGACTATCCCATTGACCTTAATCTTACTGCCTGCTCTTTCATACATTCTCTTCACCCATCCCATCTCCTTCTTCATCACACCTTCTCACATTTTCTATCGCTACTCCCCTGGCATTCTCATCTCCATTATTTGCAAACACATCTCCCCTCCATTCATACTCCACCTCTTTTATACATCTGTCAACCCTTGTGTGTTTCCTGTAAACATATTATGTCATAATTATTCTTTCCATATATCTGATGTCTTTTGTTTTTGTTCTTTAGCCCCCTAGCATTTATTGTGATTATTGTTAACATTATTAGTATTGTAATTTTCATTTTGGTTTTTCCTTATTCTTACTCTTTTTATTAATCCTCATGTGCCTTTGCGTATTCTGTCTTTTCCTTACTTGTATTATTTCCGTTAAGTCCATGTCTGTTTCAGATCCTACCTTCTGTGATGTGGTGGTCTCCTCCGCTGGTTGTGTGCGTTGCTCCACTCGGCACTTCCTTCATCTCTCCCTTCTCGTCCATTCTGCGCCTTCTCCCCTCCTTAGCATCCAGGCTTGCATCCTCCGCTCTGTCTCCCCTTGCTTCTGTCGTTTCCTTCTCCTCCAGGCCTGCCTCCTTCGCTCCGTCTCCACTTGCCTCCAGGCCCTTCTCCTCCGCCCCGCTTCTCCTTGCTTCTGTCATCCCCATCTCTGGCCTTCTCGTCTCCAGACCTGTCTCCTTCGTTCCGTTTCTCCTCCTTCCTTCTTTCGCCCCTTTTTTTCCTTCCGTCACCTCTGGCTCCAGCACTCCTCTCCTCCTTCCTACTTCCACCTCCGGGTTGTTTCCTCTCATCCGCTCCTCCCTTGTCGTCTGGTCTGCTCCCTCTCTCTTTCTGCCTTCCGTCTCCTCCTTCGCCCGCTCTCCTTCTTCATCCCTCCTCACAGTCTCCTCCATTCCTTTCTTGACCCCCTCCTCAACACTTTCACTGTCCTCTGTCTCTCCCTCCTCACTGGTTCCGCTCTCACTTTCTGGCTCACTCTCACCCGTGACCTCCTCTCCCTCGCTTTTGTTGCATCTGCACTCATTCATCAAGTTTTTACACAGCTCGCATTTTTTCCTCCCCTGGGTGCATTCTCTAGCAAAATGGCCCTGAACTCCACTTCTGTTGCAGTGGAATTCAGGGCACTCTCTCATGATGTGACCTGGTTTAATGCACATCCTGCATACCTTCACCTGTTTATCATGTACAACCCGAAAGTACTCAGCCCCCAGAGCTGTGTCAAATTTTGCCGAGTACGGCAACGACTGTATGTGGCTGTTAAATTTCACTTTGAGAAACCTTGTCCCGTCAGCCACAGTGGTGCCCGGCCACATCCTTCTTTTGATTGGGGATGCTGCCGAGACACCCCAGAGTTGTAACTTCGCTATAATATCCCTGTCCTCAATATAAAACGGCAGGTTCATAAATGATACGACCAGCTCGTCGTTAATTAGTTCTCTGACGTGCACCCTCGTCTCTCCCATCTTGAACCCATCCTTCAGCCCTCCGCACAACTCCCTCACACACCGCATCACCTCCATAGCCGTCGTCTCGCCCTCTCCCTCCGTTTCCACTGTAACTGTTAGTTCCCTCTCATTTCTCTCCATGCTTGAGCCAATCCTGCTCTGCGCCATGTCTTCTCCTCTCCCGCTGTCACCTCTGTGGGTGCCAGCGTCTCTTCTCTCACGCTCTGTGTTTGTTTCTGCCATTGTCGCGGGCAAACACTTTCACACAGGCTCACCCCAGCACAGTGTAATTTACATTTAAATTACGGTGCAATTTTGGCGTATGTCTCCTCTCAAGTTGCAGCAACACCCTCTGCTGTTTGCAAAGAGAAGTGGAAAAAGCTTACAGCACCTGGTATTCCTAGGCAGTCTCCCATCCAAGTACTAACCAGGCCCGACCCTGCTTAGCTTCCGAGATCAGACGAGATTGTGCGTATTTTTTTATTATCAAAATATACATTATATTCCACATTTACTTTGATTCAAAGGTTTAAAAGCATACATTCAAACACAAGCAACAAATCATTCATTATTCAAAACAACATAATTGCAAACATGTTACCATAACATAAATATCTGTGCGTGTATCCACAACAACATCTAAGATAATTAAATACAATCTCTGCAATTCATTCGAAATTCAGTGTGATTCCCCCATCTTCTTGTACTTCAATGAGTGTGCTCCCCTCCACGAATCCCTCGCAAAAGGCTCCTTCTTTTACATAGCCATGCACAATTTTTACATCTTTTTTCATTATATTTTTGAATATACTCCACACATCGACTTTTTTTTTCTTATAATGGGCTACATTCCTCCTTAGCTTGATAGCATATCTGGCATGGCTCAGCACATAATTTAAAAGGTTGATGTTGCAATTTCCCCTTTTGCCGGTCATCCAAAAAAGCCATAGCTTTCTCCATTCCATGCCCTCCACCAAATTCCCTTCCCAACATCTGTTTATTAGAACCTTAATTTTCGTGAAATACCCTTTTAGCTCACCACATTCAAAAAATTCATGCATGCATGTTTCCACTTCCATGTTGCATACATCACATTCCTTTCCTAGATTCCCATCAATTTTGCTTATTATCATGTTGTTGTAAATCCTGTTGTGTCTTAACATAAAATCGAAACGTTCACACTCAATACTGTTCCATTTAACTCTCAGATTCTCCCACAACTTTTTCCCATCCATTCGATTCCTAACTTTGTACCACACTTTCTCTGCAGCCGGTGTCCTCGTCTCTTTCCCTCTCATACATTCATACATCATTCATTTGCGAGACTCAGCCTGCATTCACCTTCACCAACAAACATCTCTATTTTCTCCCCTCCCCCCACCTTGTTCTCGCTCTCAATCATTCCCCTCCACTCTTTAGGCATTGCTTTCTTGATTTTCCCTAATACCCCTTTTGCTGTGCCCAGACAAATTTCATCTCCATTCTCTCTTAATTCATCTACTATCACCTGTGCTCCCATAAATCCCGGTATGTATTCGTATACCAAGTCTCTTATCCTTCTTATCCCTGCCCTCCACATCACCCTGTTGTAAATCATTTCCCCCTCTACCGTGATCTTTGGATTTAAAAACACTGGTTGTTCCCACACCTGTCTTACACGCTTGCATTCATACTTCACGTTTCTCAAAAACTCCCCCCACGCTCCAAGCATCTCTTTGTGGATTTCATTCACCCCATTCATCATGCCTTTTTTAAGTTTCATGTAAACTCCACTGTTCCAGAAAAAGAAGATGTAGCCAGTCTCCTTTTCATTGGTGAGTTTTTGAATTTCCTCGCCCTTCTTTCTGCTAACAACAGTTCCATGGTAGTCGCAGACAACCTCACCAGCCTTAAATGTGCGGGTCGTAACAATCCCTCTGCCCCTTTCGTTGAAATCCTGAATGTAAAGTCCTTTCCACTGCTGTGTTTTCACCATTGTCTGGATCTGTTTGCTGTCCATGATACGGTCAACAGATCCAGATGGTGCCCAGTTGTCAATAACTGCACTGCCTATGTTGGCAGTCATCCCCTTCCATCCCTGCTTTCGTACCCATGCGTCGACTCGGTCTTTTGCTGGCATACGCTGACTGAATTGTTCTGTCAAAATAAATAACAAGTTTTGTTAGTCATGAATACATTAATTGAAATCTTTGATTTGTGCAATCAGTCTTACTTGAATGTAATGTTAAATATAAATAAATAATAATACATACTAAAAAATTAAATAATAAGTACTCACCACGGGTATGGTTTACACGCATTTCAAATTGAATCGCCCCCCAGCGTGTGTAAAGCTTCTGCTCCCAGTCTTGAGAGAAATTCCTGCACTCTTTCACTTGTGGCTTTTTCCCACTCAGTGTAACAGGGTGTTTTTTCAGGAGTTGATTGACTGCCTCATGGAACCTGACCTTTTAATTTTCCCCTGGAAGCTTGTGCAAATGTATCACTGGCTGTTTCAATGAAAGGTCAGCACAATGGTCACCATGGTTGGAAGACTCATCAGACGGATGAATAGGCCCTTCTCCAAACGGCTCATGACTGTTGCCTTCTCCGGAAGGCCTGGCACTACATAAAAATGAAAAATAGTGAGATTAGAAGAAAAACAAGTGCGTTCGATATAGATAATGGTGTGCTTGACTATGTTGGCATTGTCTTGACAAATATAAAATATGCTCACCTTGACACCTCAACCATCTTGGCCAATAGATCAGCGCCCTCCACAACTGCCCCCCCGATTTTTCAATCGATAGTGTTTTGCAGCTGTGTTGACAGAATGGGCCAGGTGGCCAGCCACCAATGCCTTCTTTGGCTCATCCAAGCGGTTAGCTTCCGTCTCAAATGTTCTCTGCACAGTCTGGCTGTTCACATGGGGGAGGTTGTGCTTTTCATGCAGGCGGTCCAGGTCAGAGGTTGGGTTGTTGATTTTCTTCCCGGTTGAGGAGACAAAGAAAAATTCATGACCATCCTTGTCATTCCGTTCATCCCGCTTGCGTTTCCCTTTGGCAGCAAGGTGTTGTGGTCGCACTCTTGTGTAGTACTTTTCAAACCACTCCTCCTCCTGCTTCGACAGGGCAATTCCAACCACAAAATGTGCTGCATATATGATTGTATGTTCCGCTTCTTGTTTCCGCCCAAGCCATTCGGCGACCTGTAGAAAATGAGGATATGCCATTGATTAGTAAATGTAATGGCTAAACTGTCAAGGGAAATCTATCAATAGAGGACAGTAACACTCACCTTCATGTTCTCCACCACACATGGCCTTTGGCAGTGCTTCAGTATGACGATTGCCTCCAGATAGTACAGCACAAATATGCACTGAGAAGCCGCCGGGATAGCTGTCACCAAGTTGATTCATGATGTTCAAAAATCCTTCCTCAGCTTTCTCAAAAATGGCCCAGCAGTCACGAGGACTAAGAACATCTTTATCCATGAACATGGAATGCCTCTTGGATACAATCTCTTTGCTCACTTGCTTAGAGAGCATACTCTGCACAGAGCCAATGTAATCCACGAAATCAACGCAGTCATTGTAGAGCGCCTTGTCATCCTTTCTCAGATTGGTCAATGCAGTGTTGTAATCCAAGAATCTGTAAGGAGGAAGGAGATGGATTTAAGTTAAGTTATGTACATGCAATAACAAGTATTTATGTGTATAGTGTAAACTGTTGACATCATAATAAGACAAAAGTACCAACCTTTTCAAGCACTTCAGGTAATTGACTGAAGTCTGTGCCCTGTAGTTTGCCTCCGACTGTTTTCTTGTGTAGCTTAAGAGCTTCTCTCTGTCCCTGACAAACTTCAAGGATGGTTCGACAGGGTCGGCATAATAAAGGTACCGAGAAACAGTCTCAACCTCCTGTTTGTACTTCGTATTTTCCAAATTGACCCGTAGGTGTTCGGCCAAGCCCTGAAGCAGTGGATGATCTATAGAATGCTTTTCCAGAATCCCCATTTCGTTCGCTTTCTTCAATGAGGTTCTGGCCTTGTAAGCTGTGTCCCGGTTACATTGAAACAGTTCACCGCTGCTGGCAGATTCCACGTCAGATGACCCTGCCTCTCCGGATGGCTCACCAGTTTCTGCGACCAACCTTGGATTCCCTTGGGGCAAAGGTGTAGGCTCTCCGGTCACAAACAAGTGATGACTTTTCAGCTCCACAATCAGTCTTTCGAGGATTTGAAGATGAGACAATGCGGCTAAGAACTTTATAGCTAAAAGCCCGTCCAGTCTTCAGGAGGTCCAACACATCACTCTTGGCCTTTTCAACTACCTCTTCTCTGTCTGATTCTTCTGATTCCTTCATGCATGATCTGCACAGGTGACAGCTTAGGGATTCTTGGGTCTTCATACAAACTGGACAGAGGAGACAGTGGCTGTGTCTCAAACCGAACACTTTACGAAGTACACTGCAATACAGTGCACTGCAATACAGTGCACTTACATCTGTAGTGCACTCCGTCGCTGATTAGTGCTGTCTCAAATGGAACACTTACGTTAACCACTTGGCAGAAGTGACGGACGCAAATCTGTTTTAGAAATGAAACGAAAAGCTGCCAAAAAGGCTCCTCCTCTTCCGCTACGTAGCCAAGATGGCGCCCGTTTAGGGCGAGAAGTGTCCATCGTTTTACACTGCATTTTTTGACCGTTTGCAGTGCGCCATCCGGGTACTTTCAGTGCCCTGAATTCTGCTGGTTCTGTCAGTGTGAACGCCCTAAGCCCTAAAAGTCAGTGCTCGAAGTGCACAAGTGCGCGGTTTGAGACACAGCCCGTGTCTGCTTGATTTCCTGGAAAAAGAAAATAAATACATTAATCCATACGTCATTACAACAAAAGTTGTACAATGATTACACATGGTAATACATCAGTGGTGTATAAAGTACTTGAATGCCATACTTGAGTGAAAGTACAGATATCGTACCTGAAAGTGACTCCGGTAAAAGTAAAAGTCACCCGTAAGAAAATGACTTGAGTAAAAGTCTTAAAGTAGCTCATATTAAATCATAAGTATCAAAAGTATCTGTTGTTGAAATGTACTTAAGTATCAAAAGTAAAAGTACCAGTGCTTTTTATAGTGGGCCTATACAGACACAAAGCAACCCAAAATTGCTCTCCTCAGGATTTGTTTCAACTGACTGAAAAATTATAACAAAAATATACATATACTCTATAATTTTACAAATTTTGAACCCCAGATGCTGAGGTTCAAATAGTAATGGACTAGTGCATCTGAACTTCTAAGGACAACAAAGAACGAACATAATAATAAACAAGTGTCTCTTGTGTCTGCCTAAGACCACTAATAGACCACAGTATAACCGCTAAACAATTCTGTAAATAGCACTAAACATGGACCTTTTCGTTTTCTAATCAGTAGCAGGAGTGATACACAATACCCCTTGTGATAAGTCAGCAAAAGGAAACAGGTTCTAGGCACAACAAATAGGATAGTTTTCCTCTTTGGTTAACAACCTGCACAGTGCTAGGAAAAAAATCACTGGACACATCCAGTTTTGAGAATAGATAAGTAGAGAGTACAGAAATTTGTGTTCAAATATAACGAGTACAAGTAAAAAGTCGTCAGGAAAATAAATACTCAAGTAAAGTACAGATATGTGAAAAATCTACTTAAGTAATCTACCTCCCACCACTGTAATACATGCTATTAAGGAAAACTTTAAATATTTCTTACCCTGGAGCCATTTGTCAAACTGAGATAGGTCAGTGAAGATGAAGCAATAAATAAATGGTTTTGTTTGTATCCAGCAGTTGAGGGATGATTCTCCAGTCCAGCAGTTGAGGGAAGGTCCTCCAGAGTGAATTACAGCTGGAAAGCCCAATACTTATACACAGATGAGACAGGGAATGTTGATGGGTGGAGCTACAACAAAATACTGGGTGCTGGTTGGTTAGTGTATGCGATCCACCCTTGAATCCTCAAACAAAGGTGGCCTGCTATTCATATCAAATAAAAGTGATAATTCTTAAGAGAACCCTCAAACAAAGGGTGCATGGTATTCCCTTAAAATAAACACCTTTTTTTGAGAATTGTTCAGAATCAGAATTATTTTTATTGCCATGTATATTTGCACATACAGGAAATTGACTTAGTGTGGTTGGTGCACTTTACAAACAACAATATAAAAATATAAAAACAACATAAAGATAACAATATTGAACAATATAAACAACATCGAACAATATTAGCAATAATATAAAAAACAAAACAACAATATATACAGTAAAGGAGTAACGTGCGGTTTTAAGGAATATGTGTAGAACACAGCCATCATTATTGCTTCATCTTCACTGACCTATCTCAGTTTGACAAATGGCTCCACGGTAAGGAATTTTTAATGTTTTCCTGTTTTATAAATACATGTTTGGAATTATTTATAGCCTGTAGAGTTAAACTATGAAAAGTTAATCATGCCTTTTCTTTTCTTTTACAAGGAAAGCTCCAAACAGGCACTATTTGCTATGTCCTGCTTGTTCCAAAACACAAGATATCCTGTCTGTCCATTTGACGAGGGTATGCATGAAAGATGGCTCGAGGGAAGATATACAAGCCATTGTTGAAAATGCCAAGAAAGAAGCAAGCGAGATCCTTAAGGAAGGCAGAATTTTCAATTATTCAGACCTCACTGAAATTATGTCAAATGAAGATCCAATCCAAAGGTAAGTGGCTTCCAGAATGTTATCTTGCTCCTTTTTTTTTGATAAGAATTTTTATATACTGATATTTCCAAATATCTTCTTTTCTTATTGACAGACTGGTTGAGGAGCTGAAAAATCGCCACATGGTTATACGCGGCATACCCGACTCTCAGGCCAATGCTGAGCCTTTAGCTGCTCAGACACTATCCAATACAGATGCTGAAGCTGGACCATCCACTAGACCGACTTCTAACAATGAAGGGGGTGACATGGCTGACGAGGCCCCTGTTGGCACTCAAACAAGAAAGTTTGCGCAAAAAAGCAAGCAAGAAATGTATGAGAAAGGCCTTTACGACAGACATCCTCTGAGCCACCCACTTCTCAAAGATTTTGCCATGCACCTGAAAAAAGACAAAAAGATTCGAAATTACAAACAGGAGGTAAGGACCAATAAATGTTTAACACATTTTCTGAGAACCTTTATACGCTTTTATATGAAGCAAAACCGTCATTGCTAGAAGGTCACTGAACATGATGTCTTTTATTTTCAGGTTGAAAACGTCTCTCGGTATCTATATTTTGCTAACAAAGAGGACGTTTCCTTGCAGTTTGTTTATGAGAGAGAAAAAGTCAAAATGTTCCTCACTAAAACCTCTGCTACTCTGAAGAAGAGAACACAGATAAATTACCTCAAGAGCTTGAAAAGATTCCTGAAATTCCACACGGACACAACCAACCTGATAAATACGGATAAGCAGCTCCATGAAGAGGCCAAATGTTTCCCTCAGCTCCTCAGCCAGATGATGCCGATACAGGGCAAGCAAGCAAGGAAGGAGATCCTCAACCAAAGGTTTGTTTCATTGTACCCATATAAATGGTCAATACCTGGTAATCTTTTCTCTGCCTGCTGCAATGTGATTTGTTATCACATTTGATACTGGTGCAATTAACTGAGTTTCACTTCTGACTTCATAGTTCATATGTCTCATATCACACTCTTTTTTTTCTCATAGGCATGAGTGGATGCTGAACGAAAATCAGTTGTCAACACAAGACTGTCATGCTGTATTGGTGGAGGCCGAGGATAGATTCTTGGCATGTTTGGATGCACTGTCTGAAGAGGATCCTGCCACATTGGATTTGAGCGATAACCAGATTGTGTTGTACTTCCTTGAGGCTGTTGTGGTTCTAAGACACATGGAATGGCCGAGTGTGGTGGAAAACATGACTGTGAGTGAGTGGTTATCAAGGTTCAAAGAACTTTCACCGGAGACAGGTCATCCACGTTGGGTGATTGCGGTAAAGGGGCACAAGACTGCAGCAACACAACTGGCCTCGTTTGCGCTTTCACAGGAGCAGGAGCAAGTAAGTTTACCACAATTCCTGCCTGAACCTGTTAGAGATAATTTCTGTCCTTTCTTTTGTCCAACAGTGGTTTGATATCTACTACAGCCGGTTGCGGCCAGTCTTCCAGAGAGCCGGCAGGAAACGCAAGAGGGGTGAGGACGACGAGGACGTCGAGGATCCAAAAGATTTATTCTTCCTTCCCAGCACAGGGAAGGGGGTTCACCGGACCACCAATGACATTGCACGGTTGCAAAAAAAGTTCAATGTCCCGGCAGTGAGCAGCAAGGTGGTACGCAGAGTCTTTGAGACGAGCACCAAGGATATGAGCGATTCTGCAAAAACATTGGTGGTGGGCTACCTTAACCATTCAAATGCGGTAGCAGAGCAGCATTACGGCTACCCCACACCTGGACAGCTTGTAAAGGGTATACACATTTTGAAAGGCATGGTTCCTTCGACAACGTCATCTTCAGGGGATGAAACCAGCTCCGATCCTTCAGGCGAGGGAAACGACTGAGTCTTCCGGGGAGAGTACAGGAAGCAGCAATCCAGGCAGAACCACTCGTTCTGCTACTGTTGCCAGGTCGGATTCGGATCCGTCATTTGACAACTTACTTAAAAAGTGTCCTGTGACAATTGATGGGCCTAAACCGAAACGGGAGCTGTTACAGAATGTAGAGGAGTCTTCTTGGCGAAAGGCTTATGAACGTGGAGAATGATACACGGAGCTCTAGCTTCCAACAGATACAGAGATCACCTGGACCCAAGCACAGAGGGGGAGTGTCCTTTCTGCTCACTGTCAGAGACCCTAGAACACCTAGTAGTGTCCTGTCCTGGGTGGGGGGTTTAAAAGAGGTCTTCTTTGTGCCACTTCTTGTTTTATGACCCAAAGAACTAGCAAGGAAAAAACACTGTTTTAATGCAAAGATAGCGACCTGGATAAGTCAGAATAACAAAATGGTTGGGGGAAGCTGGATGGACCCACTTCGCTGTCTGAGGGGTTTGGTGGCAGGCCGGCTGAGGATTGAACATGCTTATTTTACACTGACGAACAATTTGGAGGGTTTCAGGGCTGTGTGGGGTGTTGGACAGGTCCTGTGCTCACTGGGGCTAAAAATGGGAAATGGGAAATGGATTTGTATTTATATAACGCTTTTCTAGTCCTGATGACTAGAGGAAGTGGGGGACACAAGGATGTTAGCCAAGCTGGCGTCCATCATGGGCAACACCTCCCACCCCCTACACGACAATGTGGGGTCCCTGAGCAGCTCCTTCAGCAGCAGACTGTTACACCCACGGTGTAAGAAGGAGAGGTTCCGCAGGTCCTTCATCCCGGCTGCAGTCAGGCTCTACAACACCAGCACCACCTGATAATGTTGTAGTCCCTGTCTATTATCTCTATCTCCACTCAACCTCTCACCATAGCTGTATTTGTATTTTTATTTTTCTTATTTATTTTTTATTTTTTACTCAGATCACTACCATGCACAATAATATTCAACACTTTACATCTATATTTATATCATGGTCACTTATAATGGTTACATTGCAATATTTATATTTCCATTATGCTATCTTGTAGTATTATTTATATTATGGTCACTTACCTTTTAATTATTTTCTGTATCATGGTCACTACTGTTGCAATATTACTTATAATATTTTTGTTTTCATTATAATAACACTTACATCATTCCACTTTCTCCCCAGTGCCTGCTTTTGCACAGTGTCTGTTTTGCTGGTTGTTTGTTTCTGTACTCTCATTATGTGTAGTTTAGTAGTGTACATATTGTGATCTTTTTTATTGTGCTTCGGCACTGTTACTTAAATTCTGTTTTCTCTTATTGCTGTAACAAGTGAATTTCCCCATTGTGTGGATAAATAAAGAAATCTAATCTAATCTAATGACCACTCAAAGCGCTTTACATTACAGTTTCACATTCACCCATTCACACACACATTAATACAGTGCATCACAGCACTTTGTTATTCTATGGGGGGCCATTCGGGGTTCAGCATCTTGCCCAAGGACACTTCGGTATGCAGATGGTTCAGACTGGGGATCGAACCGCCGACCTTCAGGTTGGAGGACGACCACTCTAGCCCCTCAGCCACAGCCGCCCCGCAACTTTAGCGTTGCGATTGTCTTGTTTAGTGTGTGTGTGTGTGTCCGCGGCAGTGATGCACTGTGCGGGGGTTGAGCCAGTTTGGAAGTGTACCTCGCGGTCTATGATCTCGGTGTGTCCGACCACAAAGTGGTCTCAATGGCCTTAACTTTTATGCTGCCTACTATTAGACCTAGGCGTCAAATGTCTCTGCGGAACTGGAAAAGCATTGACTCGGCCACTATGACCATGGATCTCCAGCTCATCACCTGCCCAGTCTCTGCAATAATGGATGAATTAGTGGAACTCTACAATACATCCCTGAGAAGTGTATTTGATCTCCATGCCCCTGTCAAGTCACGTCAGGTCAATTTCTCACGCTCCGCTCCCTGGTTCACACATGAGCTAAGGAAAATAAAAACAGCTAGGAGTGCCCTGGAACGACGCTGCAGACACTCTGGGCTTACTGTCCATAAACTGGCCTACCATGAGCATCAATGGGCCTACTCCAACTCCCTTAAAGATGCTCGCTCACAGTTCTATTCCGGGTTAATCAATAAAAACCCTGGCAACTCCAAACAGATTTTTTCCACTATAGGCCATCTCCTCAAACCACAACCACCCTCTTCAACTGAGGCTACAAAGGAGCAATGCAACAGTTTCATTGACTTTTTTAGATCAAAGGTCAACACCATTCGCTCTCTGATGTCCAGCTCTCCATCTCTGCTTCCCTCTGACACCAACACCTTATCTACGAGTGTGCTGTCTACTCTACATCTCGCTGAGGTTCAGGAGAGCCATGTTGAGGCAATCCTCAAAAAAATGACATCCTGTACCTGTACCCTGGACCCCATTCCCACTGCTCTTCTCAGTTCACATATCCCCACTCTGTCCTTTCATCACATTTCATGTATCACCGCCTGTCTTGGGGAGATAAAGACATGGATGAGCAGCAACTTTCTCCAGTTAAACAGTAGCAAAACTGAAGCCCTCCGTGTTGGCACTCCACACCAGGTTCAGTCATCCTCCATAACTCAGCTCACCTTCGACGGTAAGGTCATACCCCTCTCCTCCACAGTCACTAATCTGGGAGTTAGGTTTGATCCTCACCTGACCTTTAATGACCATATAAAACACCTGTGCAAAACCTCCTTTTACCATCTCTAAAACATCTCCAAACTCCGCCCCACTTTAACTCTGTCAGATGCAGAGAAGCACGTCCACGCATTCATCTCCTCTAGACTGGACTACTGCAATTCACTTCTCACTGGGATCACTGGCAAGAACATCCAAAAACTGCAATTCATTCAAAACAGCACTGCCAGGATCCTGATGAGAGTCCGTAAATATGAGCACATAACACCAATTCTCCACTCACTCCGCTGGCTCCCTGTCTCAACCCGGATTGCCTACAAAGTCCTTCTCCTCACCCATAAATGCATAAATGGACATGCACCTCCCTACCTACAATAACTCATCACTCCCCAAACCTCCACCCGCAGTCCGCACCCTCAGATCTACAAGTAGCTCGCTCCTTCGGGTTCCCAACACCAAGCTCCGCACCATGGGCGACCGGGCATTTTGCTCAGCAGCGCCCCGCCTATGGAACGGTCTCCCTGACCACCTGAGGGCAACACAGACCCTGGACTCTTTTAAGACTGGCCTAAAAACCTTTTTATTCAAGAAGGCGTTTTTACTTTGAGTTGAGTTTTAGGACTTTGATTTTAACTATGTACTTGTGGCACTCTGAGATTCTTGGATGAAGAGTGCCTTACAAATAAAATGTATTATTATTATTATTATTAAATGCACAAAGCGGGTGAGTGGAAACGCTGTGACCCAAGGAGGTGATAGCGGGAGAGGCACGGAGTTAACACAGAGCAAGAGCTGCACAAACAATGAGGAATCAGAGAGAGCTTACTGTGATGATAGAGATGGAAGGTGAGGGAGAGGCCATGGCCATGGGATAAATGAGACGTGTAGATGAGTTGTGTGGAGGTCTGCTGGCGTGCAGACACATAACGGAAAACAAATATGAAATGACAATGAGCCCCCCCGAAGGGAAAGGATAGGCTCATGGAAGGGTTCAAGATTGGAGAATCTGCCTTTCTATATAGAGGACAGGGAGATATTGGGAAAACTACAACTCTGGGGTGGTTCTGCAGTATCCCCGATTAAAAAAAGGATTTGGCCAGGTACTAACGTGGCAGATGGAACAACGTTCCTAAAGGTTAAATTTAACAACCAGATCCAATCACTGCCATACTTGGCGAAATTTGACAGTTCTGGGGGCCGAGTACTTTAGAGTACTGCATGATAAACATGTAAGGGTGTGCAGGATGTGTATAAAGCCAGGCCAGATAATGAGATTGCCTTGAAAACCACTGTAATAGATGTGTAGTTCAGGGCCATTTTGCGAGGGAGTGCAATCAGGGAAAGAAAAGATGCGAGCTGTGTCAAAACCTGATGAATGAATGCAGATGTAACAAAAGTGAGGCAGAGGATGAAACGAGTGAGAGTGGACAAGGAAGTGAGAGCGGAGGTACTGAGGAGAGAGAGAGAGACAGAGGATATGGAAAGTTTGGAGGAGGGTGTCAAGAAAGGAACGGAGGAGCCTTTGAAGGTGGATGCAGGCAAGCAGGAAAGAGAGATGGAGCGGACCGGAAAACAAGGGTGGAGAGAAAGAGAGGAAACAGCAGAGGGTGTAACTGCAACTTGAGAGCCGACAAATGTTAGAAAGATTCACCATTAAAGAAAAACAGGATATGCAAACCTCACAGAGTGAACATGGAAAATACTTTTTATACAAAGAACACAACTTTGTTCATGTAATATAAGTACATCATTCTCAAAATGGCATATTTGGATAGAGCGAGGATAGAGCAGGGAGTTTAATTAATATTTATTTTGTTTGTTTATTTTTTGATTAAGTTGTGTTTTTATCTCTGCTGCAAACTAGCTTAAGATGCACATAATGCAGTTATTTCTGTATCAAGATGCCAGGTGGAGGGAATAAAAGAGTCACACTATATACAGTTTGATTAGTAATATTTGTGTATAGTTATAGAAAAAGTACAACATGCAGTGTATTTTTTATCATAAAAGATAGAAAAAAAACACGCCCGATCTCGGTAGTTAAGCAGTGTCGGGCTTGGTTAGTACTTGGATGGGAGACTGTCTGGGAATACCAGGTGCTGTCAGCTTCTTCCACTTGTCTTTGCAAACAGCAGAGGGTGGAAAGAGCAGGGAGTTTACTCAGTATCAAGGGAAATACAGTAAATGAAACCTCGACAACATAAATTAAGTTAATGATTGAGTGATCTAAGGATATTTTACCTTGCAATTGTTACACATTGGCTCTTGTTGTGTAACAAGGAGGAACGTCGCAAACTGCAGCAGTTGAAGTATTTACAAAGAAAACTAACTTGGAGTAAAAATGGTAATCAGTTCTGTCAGTGATATCTCTAGTGTGTGGGTCTGTGTATAAAAATAAGAATCACGAAAACGCCATGCTACCATGTCCATGTGTGGTAGACCAATGGTGAAACTCCCATTCTTGCTATCTGCCACGAACCCGCTCTTCACTCTCCTATTGGTGATGAAGCAACATCATTTCTTTCTTCTGTTCAAATGTAAGGTCACCAAAGTCAGAAGAAAAAAACTTGTACTGCCCTTTAACCTGGAAGCTACTTTCTCATCAGTTACCACCTCATCTCTGGAACAAACAGAAGGGGTTAACACTGGCAAAACACCAATATTTCCTTACCGGGCCCTTAAAGTGGAATGCATTACTTCTTTACATACCGTCTCAGAAAACTCCATTTCATAATGCTCTGTAATTTTTAGCAACTGCTCCCTGGTACATTTTACTAGCACCTCATCACTTGGAAACTGCACAAAATCCTCGATGGTAGCCATCATTTCAAAAGAACCAACCCTGATAACCTTTTTTTTTATTATTTTTAATTTATATATATTTCATCACCTTTGGAATACCTTTCCCCTGACTATCTGCCTAACCAATGCTAACTACCTTCTCTAGCCCCTAGTCTTCATGCATTTCATGACAGGTGTTTTAAACACAAAACCAATGATCAGGTAAAGCCCCAGCTATGCTGTTACTCACCAGACGGACATGGACGTGTACCCAAGACACAAAGTCAAATCATGTTTATGCACAAAAACAAAAATAACAAACCAACAGACCCCCTGAGTGAGATACTGTTGCTTATTCCTACCAGGAAAGGTAACTCCAAAGGTAAATCCCTCTAATTAGTGCCTGATAATGAATTCAATTAGTACCACTGATGTAAGCTCAAAGCACAACATTCACACTCTAAAGTTATCACACAACCTGGGCAACCAGTACACTATCCCAGGGGAAACTTAACCTACTAGAGGCCTATTACTTTCTCAGGACAGAAAAGAGAGAAACAAACCTGGATCTGGATTTCGGACGAGCCTCCACTTGTTACACCTTGGCTCATGTGTGCAACAAGAAACACTGGATGGCACCAAGCTCTGCAGTTACAGTATTTATGTATTTATTCTACAGGAATAATACTACAAAGAACAAAATACAAAGAAAACCTCCACATGCCCATGTGGAGGTAGATCCGGTGAATGAGAGACCAGAGCCCAGTCTGCAGGCCTCTTAAGTAGTGGTCCCCCAGGTGTGCCACATCCCCGCTGATCACCAGGCTCCGACTCTGCCTACAGGTCCTGAAACACAACACAAGCACAGCAGACAACTCCAGGTTTGTCACAAGATGAATGACAGAATGTATGAGGAAGATACAGGGAGGTGGTGGGAAAGGTTGAAAGAGGGGATAAGGGGCATGAGGAAACACAGTAAGAACAGGAGAAAGAAAGAGTGGGAGAGAAAAAAGGTTAAAACAGGAGTTAGAGGAAGAGGAGAAGAAAGCTGGGGAAGGAGGTAATATGACAGAGGGATACATAAGAATGAAAGATTAACTAAAGGAGATAGAACAGGGAAAGTGAAAAGGTGCAATAATTAGAAGTAAGGCGAGGTATGCAATAGAGGGTGAAAAATGTACAGGGTATTTCTTAGGGCTAGAGAACCCAAGGCAGGAGAAAAATTATTTTGAGCAAGTGGAGGGAAAGGGAGGGAAAACATAATGGATCTTGTAGGGACAGTGGAAAGAGTTGAAGAATTGTAGAGTGAGTTATATAAGAAAGAAGAGGTAGATGTGGAGAGTAGCAGACAGGTGATAGACAAGATGGAACCTAGACTGAGCGATGAGGATAGACAACCCAGTCTCATCAGAAAACGTTCAGTGGCAACGTTGGTCCACTTGGAAAAATGTTTCCATCTCACAATCTAGCCTCTCAAAGTGTGAAATGGTAACATTTTTTCTGAGCATTGTTTTGCATTGGCGTGTGCGCATGTCACGTGACTCCCGAGTTCCCGTCTGCGGAGAGGAAAACATGGCGGAGATTCCTTGTTTTTTCAGATAAAAATATAATTTTGTAACTTAGTTTGGGCATAAAAATACATTCTGACACCATTTCTAGTGAGAAATGTGGTCTTTGCTTCCACAGTCTTCAGCCAGTTCGTGCTTATGATATATATTTTAATAGTTATCACGAATGTTTTTATCGTTGCTATGATGGTTGCTATGACGCTGCCATGCCACACCACGTCTTAGCGTCCTGTTTAAATCACCGTCCCTGCGTGGTGTTGTTCAGTGATCGTGAATGTTATACATGTTATATAATATTAATATTTGAGGCTAGATTACACCTCTAATGCGAAGGATCCTGTGAGTCTGTTCATACCGAGACGGGCCCGAGTGAGACCGGACCAGGAGCGCGACCGGACCGGAAGCGACCTGACGTGTGGCTATCGTAAAAAAAAGTTTTAGTAAACATCCGGTCCTTTAACTAAGCACTGAGCCCAGAAACTGGTGCGCTTGAAAGAGCACGATGTCCTCTTCCTTCTGTCAGGTAAGTAGTTTATTGTTTTTAAAGATCGTTACGATCTAGGGTTACAGTCCGAGTGCTGAGACAGCGGATGCGGAGTCCGTTGATACACACAATGGAAGTTATTCTTCAGCTAATACTCCACTGTTAGCCACATGCTTCAGACCACGTTAGCATGTGCTACCTGGGAGGTGAATGTATGGTTGTTGAAACCAGTTCAAGACGCTTAGCTCATCATTGAGGGACGCTACAATATAAATATAAACATGAATTTGATTTATGAATGCTTTAGATTAATAAGGAGTGTATTTGTCTACCATTACTCCCCAATATCAGATCAATTTGGTTTAATATATAGTATGCAATATGACAATAATGTTTACATGTTATGGAGCTGCGATTCATTTTATAAAACAATTGCTATGTTCTGTTTTTTAATCAAGGAGGATTCAAGTGAAGCTACAGGAGTTTCATTAACGTCAATAACTTGGACTGAACAGTTTGTTTTGCTTGATGAAGAGCAGGAAGGGCAGCCTGGAGAGGGAGAGAAGCCTGGTTGATCCCACTACCATCATCCACGTACCACGAGGAAGATGAGGGAGAGAAAACATCCTACCATTAAAGAGGTACTTTTAAGTTACATACCAGAAACACCATTTTATATAATGTGCCAAATATACATTTTTATTAAATCCCCAAAGTACGCTGGCTGAAATACAAGTTAATATCAGACTGAAAGAGTTTTGATCAATCATGCTTCCCTGCTGTGATTGTTCAACTGGGAAAACAACTTTTTCCACAGGAAGACAAGTCAATTTAAGGAATGCATGTGTAAACTTTTCCTCTGTTATGTATAATGATGACCCCCATCAAACATAATGCTAGCAATATTTACACCTTTTAATTTATACTGTTTATTTCTGTCTACATGTTTGAATTTGCCCTCAGTAGTTTCAGAAAAGAGCGATGATGTATCGGTCAGTGGGCGGCAGCACGAGACTCCGCAAACTAGTCTGTAAGCAAAGTAGACGAAGGCTTTGAGGTTGCGGCCTGCCATCATTGTTATTTTGATTAAGGGACTGAATATGTTTCATGCAGAAATATTAGCATTTCCCTTATATCTACCAAAACTGCTTGTTTCACAGAATGCAGGTTTGTTTTGATCCGATGTGATGTGCAAATACTTATCGTATCTGCAATGGGTTGTGCGGCATTAACGTTTTGTAACTCTAATTTTGTTTTGACAGAATGTGACAAGAATGTTGAGAACATCACCACTCTACAGGAAGACACAGTCCAGTAATGGGTGTCAGAAGTTCAGTAGTGAACGACAGGTACTGTGGAAAAATGTGTGTCACAAAAAGGTTTGATTGTAAACTGCTATTGGTATGAATTCATGTTATTCTCCTCTTCACAAGAAACAAACAATCAAAATTACCGGCAGAACGCACTTGATGGACGCTTCAGCTGCATCGTCAGACTGGCGTGACAGCAAGATGCCAACTTTACTGCCAATTTATTTTTTTTGTAAAATTCTGTGACCAAATGTATAGATAACTTTTCTGTAGATTGTAAAAAAAGATAACCCATTTATGAAAAAAACTAAACTAGAATTACCGCACTGCGTTGTATGACTCCGCTAACCAGTGCAGTGTCTGTTCAAATATTTCTACATATTTTCTCTCATATAAATGTCACTGTAATCTCTTGACAACTGAAACCATAAGATGAGGTTAGTGTGGCCTTGACCTTTTGACTTTAAGACAAATACACAGTTAGACAACCCGAAAACATACAGTAATGCCTCCGGCAACTCGCTATTGCAGAGGCATTAAAATGTTAGTGTAGTAGACTGGATTTTATTGGTGTTAGATTGGACATCTGGTATGATTACACAAAAAAATATATTTGGTTTCACATTCTAGATGGCATAAGCAAAGACATCAACTCAGGAAAAAGATTTCTGTAGAAAAAAAGCCTTGTATGTGTGTATATATACATGCACTATCAAAACGTTTTGTTTTTTATCATATATTCTCAGGTAATACTGAGGCATTCATGGAGACGTGAGGTGAGGCCTTCTCTGCGTGCTCAAGAGAAGATGGCACAGAGTTCAAGCCCAGCTGGCTGCAGCAGCTTTGGAGGAATCCTCCTCTGAAGAGGAAAAAAAAAGCGAGGTACTTCTCCACTGATGAAGAAATGTGAGTGCTGTGATTAGGTAAACTCTGCTCTAATGCTACTGTTGCTACTGCCTGGCATTAGCATAGTCCCAGGTAGCTGTTAGCTTTAGCTTATTTAGTTTTAAGAGGCCTGTCTGACGTTTATGTTTTAAAAAAAAATCAGAGGGAACCATCTTCATATTTTAACACTATGGTTTGTTTGTGTCCTTCAGTTCTTCTCAAGAGAAGCTGCTTCAGCTCCACGGTCCCTCCTGCAGCCTCCGCTCCTGATGCTAACCGCCTGTCTCCCTCACAACAAGCTGCAGACCTGGAGTGACAGACCTTTCTCCAGAGCTGCCCCCTCCCTCTGAAACCCCCCTTCTCCAAAACACTATTTGTGTAGTTTTTAAAGTCTTATTTGCATGAGAATTGTTGATCATATTATTTCCAGCAGATGCCTTAATGTAATGTTTGTGCACAATAAATGACATTGATCATAACATATTGGTATTTCCTTGCACTTCTGCACCATGTTATTGACAGATAAGATGCTGATTACGTTAAAGCAGTGAATGCTCTGCTTTAAGACACATAAACACACACATGATCCAATGGATCTGAGGTAGAATGGGCCCATTACATTCTGTAGATAGTACCTCAGTTATGGAAGTCAGAAGATTACTTTCTTTATCTGAGGTTTCAGTCATTTATAGTCACAGCAACGCACACAGGTCTGGTTGTCTAAGTGGGCCCATATCATATTGTTTAAGATGTGTAACATCAAGTTTGTGTATTAGTGCAAAATACATCCAGTCATTAGTCAGAGTCCACCCTCTTGTTTACACTAAAATTAGGTGACCCAGATGTTTCACAATGCAATCTGATAAGGTCTTATCAGAAACATTCTTAACATTAAAGAAATGAGCACAGAGGATAGCAATAAATGTTTGACTCAAATCAGTAGCTAGTAATCGGCAGCCTGACTTATTCAAACATTAATACTACAATGAATGAGGCAGGGGTTTGCTATCAGAAATCAACTATATCGTCACATTAGGTTTCTCTTGAGCTCATGGAAATGACATTTTTTTTATTTCTTATTTCTTTATTAGTGCAAATAAACAAGATTAAAAAAGGCAAGAAGATTTGCATAGACATACATAGATGCACGGGTGGGACAAAAGAAACCCCGAAGGGCTTATTAAAGATGTCCACCTGACATTAAAATACAGTAAGGTAAAGAAAATAAGAGAAAAAAAGACAAACAAAAATAGAATTATAGAGATAAAACAACTACAAAGTCATTTTACAAAAATGAGAATACATTTGAGTAAAAGTAAAAAAAGCAAAGTAAAGATATAACTAACAAGCAAAAAGACAATACAGCATACATTCAGTTTATCATATTATTATAGGCTTTTAAAATTAGGTACATTTTAAGATATTTTTTGAAAGTAGCTAAAGATGAGTGTTTACGTAGAGTAGCTGGAAAACTGTTCCAAACGACTGGACCTCTTTCTCTAATAGAAAACTGTCCCAGATTTGTACTGAAAAATTGCCGGTGAAGGAGATCTACAGATCTGGTCTGATGACTATGGATCTGTGACCTGGTTATAAAAAAACTGCTAAAAGAAGAAGGAAGTAAATTATTGAAAAACTGGAAAACAAAAGTGCCGATCTGAAGAGTATTCACATCATATATGCTTAGCAACTCCAGATTCCGAAATAATGGAGCACTGTGAGCGTCCCAACTGGAGTTGGTTACAGATCTAACAAATTTTTTCTGTAACAGAAAAATCGAATTTAAACTGGTTTTGTATGTACTAGCCCATACTATATTACCATAGGATATAAAGGGATAAATAAGGCAGTAATATAAATCCTTACAAATTTTCTTTGACAGCACGTGTCTTACTCGTCTAATAACCCCAATGTTTCTAGCCAATTTATTGGACACCTGTGATATGTGATTTTTCCATTTGAGCTTATGGTCAATAAAAACCCCAAGGAACTTAACATTGGAAACATTAGCAAGTGCATTGTTCGCCATAAAAATTGGCTGGATAGGATCGGATAGAATAATATTTTTAGGCTTAAATATCATATAAGCACACTTCTCTACATTAAGGGATAATTTGTTGAATTTGAACCAGTTATCCAGCCGATCGAGTACGCTATTCATTCGATCTATCAACTTGTGTTCATCTTTATCGGTAATGAAAATATTTGTGTCATCGGCATACAAAATAAAAAGAGCTTCATCAGATATTAAATGCAAATCATTAATATAAATAAGGAATAAAAGAGGTCCAAGTATGGAACCTTGAGGAACTCCACACTGTAGATGACTGTAAGTCGAGTTAGCACCATTCCATACTACATACTGTTTCCTGTTGAACAGATAACTTTTAAACCAATTAAGCTCAGTCCCAGAAACCCCATGAGCCTGTAGCTTAGCTAATAATATATTCGGATCAACGGTATCAAAAGCCTTGGATAAATCAATGAACACTCCAATTGTGAGTTCCTTGTTGTCCAAAGCTGTAGATATTCTGTTAACTAATTGGACCAGGGCCATAGAGGTAGAATGTTTGGCACGGAAACCAAACTGATAATCATACAATAAGTTATTATCTTTAAGATGTGCAATTAATCTATTATATACAATTTTTTCGAGAATTTTGGAGAAGCAAGGTAATAAAGAAATTGGTCTATAATTTGAAAATAGTGATGGATCCCCCTTTTTAAATATGGGAATAACCTTAGCCCATTTCAGTTGGTCTGGTACTACACCTGATTGAAGAGAACAGTTAAAAATATGACACAGTGGTTTTACAATGGTGGGGAGACACTGCTTCACTAATTTCATTTTGAGATCATCAAAACCAGCACTTGTTGACTTTAGACTTGATACAATATCCCATATTTCTTTTTCGTCCACAGTAGAAAAATTAAACATTGATTGACTGGAAGGAGGTCCTGTACTGTTAGAATAGAGTGGTGTTAGAGGGATTTTTGCAGCCAAAGCGGGACCAATATTGACAAAATAAGTATTGAATTCTTCAGCAATTTCAATGGGATCCTCAATACTAGAATCGTTATTATAAAATATGCTCTGAGAATTAATTTTTGATGAGGGTTTGTTGATAACTTCATTAATAATGGCCCATGTCTTCTTCATATCATTTTTTGATGTATTCAATTTCTGTTGGTAATGATTTCTCTTAGATTTTCTCAACATATGGTTGAGTTTATTTCTGTACTTTGAATACATATTAAAGTTCAGGGGAGAGGGATTTGTCAAATAGTCTTTGTATAGTTTGTGTTCACATTCACCTTCCACTTACTGTCACCTGAGCCATACTGTTGTTTCTGTAGCTACAGTGACTTTTAGGAAAACATATACTAGAGGGCAATGTATAAACAATAATACATCTTATTTATATAGAGCTTTTCAAGACATGCAGGTACTTCACTGAGGGAAAGCTAATACAAACAATATATATATCTTAAATCCATGAGATGGGACAGCCTCACACTTGGATGTAAACCAATTTTTCGAACACATTTTCTTATACTGGAGATCTTTTAAATGAATGTCCCAGAAATGATTTCTGATAGCAAACCCCTTAATACATGGTAGTATTAATGTGTTTCTATAAGTCAGGCTGCCAATTATCAGCTGCTGATTTGAGTCAAACATCTATTGCTATCCTCTGTGTTCATTTCTTTAATGTTAAGAATGTTTCTCATACGACCTTATCAGATTGCATTGTGAAACATCTGGGTCACCTAATTTTAGTGTAAACAAGAGGGTGGACTCTGACTAATGACTGGATGTATTTAGCACTGATACACAAACTTGATGTTACACATCTTAAACAATATGATTAGACAACCAGACCTGTGTGCTTTGCTGTGACTTTAAATAACTGGAACCTAAGATAAAGAAAGTAATCTTCTGACTTCCATAACTGAGGTACTCTCTACAGAATGTAATGTGCCCATTCTACTTCAGATCCATTGGATCATTGTGTGTTTATGTTGCTTAAAGCAGAGCATTCACTGCTTTAATGTAATCAGCATCTTATCTGTCAATATCATGTTGTATAATTGCAAGGAAATACCAATATGTTATGATCAATGTCATTTATTGTGCACAAACATTACATTGAGGCATCTGCTGGAAATTATATAATCAACAATTCTCATGCAAATAAGACTTTAAAAACTACACAAATAGTGTTTTGGAGAGGGGGGTTTCAGAGGGAGGGGGCAGCTCTGGAGAAAGGTCTGTCACTCCAGCTGCTTGGTGTGAGGGAGACAGGCGGTTAGCATCAGGAGCCGAGGCTGCAGGAGGGACCGTGGAGCTGAAGCAGCTTCTCTTGAGAAGAACTGAAGGACACAAACAAACCATAGTGTTAAAATATGAAGATGGTTCCCTCTGATTTTATAAACGTCAGACAGGCCGCTTAAAACTAAATATGCTAAAGCTAACAGCTACCAAACACCAAGCTAATAACAGGAAGTGACAACAGTAGCATTGTAGCAGAGTTTACCTAATCACAGCACTCACATTTCTTCATCAGTGGAGAAGTACCTCGCCAGGTTTCCTCTTCAGAGGAGGATTCTTACAAAGCTGCTGCAGCCAGCTGGGCTTGAACTCTGTGCCATCTTCTCTCTAGCACACAGAGAAGGCCTCACCTCCCATCTCCGTAAATTCCTCAGTATTACCTGAGAATATATGATAAAAAACAAAACGTTTTGATGGTGCGTTTGTGTATATGTATATATACACACATACAAGGCTTTCTTTTCTACAGAAATCTTTTTCCTGAGTTGATGTCTCTGCTTATGCCATCTAAAATGTGAAACCAAATATATTTTTTTGTGTACCCATACAAGATGTCCAATGTAACACCAATAAAATCCAGTCTACTACACTAACATTTTCAATGCCTCTGCAATAGCGAGTCGCCGGAGGCATTACTGTATGTTTTCGGGTTGTCTAACTGTGTATTTGTCTTAAAGTCAAAAGGTCAAGGCCACACTGACCTCATCTTATGGTTTGAGTTGTCAAGAGATTACAGTGACATTTATATGAGAGAAAATATGTAGAAATATGTGAACAGACACTGCACTGGTTAGCAGAGTCATACAACGCAGTGCGGTAATTCTAGTTAGTTTTTTTTATAAATGGGTTATCTTTTTTTATAATCTACAAAAAGTAATCTATACATTTGGTCACAGAATGTTACACAAAAATAAATTGGCATTAAAGTTGGCATCTTGCTGTCTCGCCAGTCTGACGATGCAGCTGAAGCGTCCATCAAGGGCGTTCTGCCGGTAATTTTGATTGTTTGTTTCTTGTGAAGAGGAGAATAACATGAATTCATACCAATATCAGTTTACAATCAAACCTTTTTGTGTTGACCTTGTGTTAAACAGAGTCAAAGGACATTGTACAACAATGACACACATTTTTCCACAGTACCTGTTGTTCACTACTGAACTTCTGACACCCATTACTGGACTGTGTCTTCCTGTAGAGTGATGATGTTCTCAACTTTCTTTTTACAGTCTGTCAAAACAAAATTTGAGTTACAAAACGTTAATGGCGCACAACCCATTGCAGATACGGTTAGTATTTGCACACCACATCGGATCAAAACAAAACTGCAGTCTGTGAAACCAGCAGTTTTGGTAGATATAAGGGAAATGCAAATATTTCTGCATGAAACATATTCAGTCCCTTAAGCAAAATAACAATGATGGCAGGCCGCAACCTCAAAGCCTTCGTCTACTTTGCTTACAGACTAGTTTGCGGAGTCTCATGCTGCCGCCCACTGACCGATACATCATCGCTCTTTTCTGAAACTAATGAAGGCAAATTCACACATGTAGACAGAAATAAACAGTATAAATTAAAAAGGTGTAAATATTGCTAACATTATGTTTGATGGGGATCATCATTATACATAACAGAGGAAAACTTTGCACATGTATTCCTTAAATTGAATTGCCTTCCTGTGGAAAAAGTTGTTTTCCCAGTTAAACAATCACAGCAGGGAAGCATGATTGATCAAATGTGATATTAACTTTCAGCCAGCGTACTTTGGGGATTTAATAAAAATGTATATTCGGCACATTATATAAAATGGTGTTTCTGGTATGTAACTTAAAAGTACCTCTTTAATGGTAGGATGTTTTCTCTCCCTCATCTTCCTCGCGGTACGTGGATGAAGGAAGAGGGCTCAATCCTTCATCTCTCCCTCTCCAGGCTGCCCTTCCTGCTCTTCAAGCAAAAAAAACTGTTCGGTCCAAGTTATTGACGTTAATGAAACTCCTGTAGCTTCACTTGAATCCTCCTTGATTAAAAAACAGAACAAAGCAATTGTTTTATAAAATGAATCGCAGCTCCATAACATGAAAACATTATTGTCATATTGCATACTATGAATTAAACCAAATTGATCTGATATTGTGGAGTAATGGTAGACAAATACACTCCTTATTAATCTAAAGCATTCATAAATCAAAATCATGTTTATATTTATATTGTAGCGTCCCTCAATGATGAGCTAAGCGTCTTGAACTGGTTTCAACAACCATGTATTCACCTGTTCCCATGTAGCACATGCTAACGTGAAGCATGTGGCTAACAGTGGAGTATTAGCTGATGAATAACTTCCATTGTGTATCGACGGACTCCGCATCCGCTGTCTCAGCACTCGGACTGTAAACCACGATCTTTAAAAACAATAAACTACTTACCTGACAGAAGGAAGATCACATCCTGGTCTTCCAAGCGCACCAGTTTCCGGGCTCAGCGCTGAGTTAAATGGACCGGATGTTTATGAAAACTTTTTTACGACAGCCACACGTCAGGTCGCTTCCGGTCCGGTCGCGCACTCGGTCCGGTCTCACTCGGGCCCGTCTCGGTATGAGCAGACTCGCAGGATCCTTCGCATTAGAGGTGTATTCTAGCCTCAAATATTAATATTATATAACATGTATAACATTCACGATCACTGAACGACACCACGCAGGGACGGTGATTTAAACAGCACGCTACTACGTGGTGTGGCATGGCAGCGTCATAGCAACCATCATAGCAACGATAAAAACATTCGTGATAACTATTAAAATATATATCATAAGCATTAACTGGCTGAAGACTGTGGAAGCAAAGACCACATTTCTCGCTAGAAATGGTGTCAGAATGTATTTTTATGTCCAAACTAAGTTACAAAATTATATTTTTATCTGAAAAAACAAGGAATCTCCGCCATGTTTTCCGTCCCGTAGACGGGACCTCGGGAGTCACGTGACATGCACACACGCCAATGCAAAACAATGCTCAGAAAAAATGTTTCCATTTCACACTTTGAGAGGCTAGATTGTGAGATGGTAACACTTTTCCAAGTGGACCAACGTTGCCACTGAACGTTTTCTGATGAGACTGGGTTGACCAGAGTCACCCTGTGAAAGATATACGTGTATTGATCAAATTATTATTTCTATGTATAGCCAACAATTGAAATCTGTCAAAGCTGAAGAAATGAAACAAAGTTTGAACAGGTGTACTCACGTTATCTGCATCAACCGGAGGTGTATGGGTACAGATCACATGCTCATGTTTGTAGGCTTCGTAGAATTCTTTAAGTTTCTGACGCAGATGGCTCATGTGAGTCTCACAGTCGATGACGTTCATATCAGCACATTGCAGAGTTTTTGAAGAACCAGATTCTGAGGAGAAGTAAAGTGTTACCAGTGACCTCACCACCGGAGGGTTATTATACCTGATTTAAATATTTATCTCTTAACAAAACAAGTAAAAAAAGATTATAAAAATAATACAATTATATTAATCTCACGTCTTTCATTATTTGGGCCAATCTTTGTGGACGCGTGACCTGCAATCTGAACCATAGCACCTCTGTAAAAAACAACATTTTTAATTTACTATATATTTTGAAACTATACATAGTTAATTAACTAATTCTTGTTTTTATTTTCAAATGTTCAATGGAAGGATGAGAACTCACATGTTGGGAGGATGTTGACAGTCAGGAAGTTGTACAGGTTTGATACCTACTGCTTTAGGCAGCTTCAGTAACATGAGGTCGTGTTGCCGGCCGTCTCTGAAGATCTCAGGTGGATCTTTGATCGGCACTACTTTAGGAGGACCAGGATGCACGTCAATATAAGCGTAGAACACCCTACAAATAAAGTTAAAGCATTACTGAATCACAGTCAACGTGTCATATTTAGATACTGTTGGTTATTAATCATAGTTTTACATTAAACCATTAATGACCGGTGCATCAGATCATTAGAGTAAAACTTTCTCACCGTCCTGGCGCAAAGCAGTGAGCTGCAGTCAGAATCCACTGGTCAGTGATCAGCGAGCCACCACAAGAGTACTCATACTCTCCATCAGTGGATATCAGATGGACATGGTACAGACGCTCCTTTGGTCCACACTCATGACCTCCGATGATTCTCTTCTCCAGATCAACCACGGTGCTCACTGTCACACCTGAATGAGACAGAGAACAACACCTTGTCACAGTATCTGACAAAAAGAAAAAGAAGCAGCAGCAGTATTTCTTGGTCAGATCCAGTCATGTCACAAAATGCTTCACTTTCACACCTTGAGAGAATTGCTGCCTACTCACCAAGCCACATGGCAAAGAGAAGAGTTGTGAGACGAGCCATCGCTGTCATTCACCGTCTCAGTGACTGTCCTCCAGATGCAACTGTTGTGTCTTTTTAAATCTGTTCACGCCGTCCAGTCGGCGTCTGAGGCACCAATCACATTGTGAAGATTAACTGATGCAACCCCATTGGCTAAAGTAATCTGCACATCTATGCTAATTGTTGATCTTTATCAGTGGTTGATGTTGCATTGAATCGCCAGCAGCAGTTAATAATTTTGAAAAAGTGTTAATTCCTCAAACAATTTGACAGTTAGTTCCTACAGTTTGGTTTGTGTCTCCAAGGAGATGAATTCCTCAACGGTTCTTGTTGTATTTCATGAGCAGTATTTCAACATTCACAAAATAAATCGGAACTTAATCGATACCTTTCTGACCCAGTGTCAACAACGATTTGAATGTTTTTCCATCAGTTTCAATGAAGGAAGAAGGCAATTTACTGGACCACTTCGAACAGTGTCTTACTATACAAAATGATCCATATTTAGCATCTTGACAGATATTGTACTTCCTGTTTAGGTTAAAAACGACAGCTTGTCCTGTTGTGACCGTTTTTCTGACTTGCAGATTGAAGAAAGAGATTTCAGTTGAAGGACAACCAAAGAGAAACAGCCAGTCACCAATACAGCAGAAGTAAGAAAGAGTGTCTTTTACAGGTCAATTCTATACACAGGTCCACAGTCTAGTGTGTTCATCAGAAGGATTAGACCCTGACAAAAATGGAATAGGATAATTATTTGACTTTACATGAATCTGCTCTGTGGTGCAATACAATTTTTTTTTACTTTTCATGGGTACTTTCATTGTGCAAAGTTTCATTTTGACAGAAGTAAGGAAAAAAATAGCCCCATTGGGTATTGTTGCCTGGCCTTATTGGCACACATCTCGGATTGATGAGAATTAAACATATTTCCTCAACTAGGATTTCTTAGGACCTTTAGTATGTTGTTCTGGACACCTCATAGAAATGATCTATGCTGAAAAAAATTATTTTACAATTAGTCTGTCGTAAAAGGTTACTTTGCCTGGACTAATTAACCCCTTGAGTTGCACCAACTGCTTTCCAAGAGGATGGTTGCTTTCATAACAAATGTGGGAACATTGTTGACGGCTTGTCTTGTTTTTCTGGTGCTTATATATTGATTCCTGTGGTATTCTTGGCATTTAATGGTGAATCTTTTCTGACCTTTCTTAGATATGTCCGCTCTCAAGTAGCAGCACGACCATCTGCTGTTTGCAAAGAGAAGTGGAAAAGGCTTACAGCACCTGGTATTCCCAGGCATACTCTCATCCAAGTATTAACCAGGCCCGACCCTGCTTAGCTTCCGAGATCAGACGAGATCGGGCGTATTCAGGTTGGTATCGCTGGAAGCGAAGGATTCCACTACATGTGAATAAATCAGGGGAAATGTTCACAAAAACAAAAGTTAGGTGCAATTTCGTCGTAATAATGCAAGGAAAAACATCCTTAGAACATAAATCATTAACTTCAGTAATGCTGTCAAGGTTTCATTAACTGTATTTTCCTTTATGTTGAGTAAACTTCCTGCTTTATCCAAATATGACATCATGAGAATGATGTGCTAATATCACATGAGCAAAGCAGTGTTCTTTTTATAAAATGTATTTTCCATGAAGTCCATATCCTTTTTGTCTTTAATGGTGAATTTTTTCTGATATGTCGGCTCTCAAGTAGCAGCACGACCATCTGCTGTTTGTAAAGAGAAGTGGAAAAAGCTAACAGCACCTGGTATTCCCAGGCAGTCTCCCATCCAAGTACTAACCAGGCCCGAACCTGCCTAGCTTCCGAGATCAGACGTTATGGGGCTTGCTTTTTTAAAGAAAATGTATTATTATTTTCATCAAAATTATTTTGAGTTTACATTCATTGCATGTATATTACTTTTTTGCTAACTTCATGCATTGCCTGCCCCGTTCAGGGCTTGTACATTTTGCATGCATATCTCATACTTAACAGGAAACACATAAATCAGTAAACAAAAAAAAATCCTTGAAGAAAGAAAACATCCCTTTTAACCAACATTCATTCTCACATCTCCATTTATTATTACAATATTAGTGCTACCGTCCACGAATCCTTTTCTAAACTTCTGTCAAGTTTTTGAACACAGTCCATACATCACATTTCTTTTCCTCATAATTGGCCATGTTCCTTCTTAACTTGACAGCATACCTAGCATAGCTCAGCACATAGTTCATGAGATTTCCGTTGCATCCATTCTGTCTTTCATTCACACCAAACAGCCACAGCTTCTTCCATTCCATCCTCACCGCCAAATCCCCTTTCCAGAAATTATTTATTAACTTCCTTAATTTTTCAGTTTTCCACATGCAACAAACTCATGCATACATGTTTCCATTCCCTCCCCACATACATCACATCCCTTTCCAAGCTTGCAGTCAAACTTGCTGATTATCAGGTAAATGTAAATCCAGTTGTGCCGAAGCATAAAGTCAGTGTTCACAGAATTTTACATTGAGGAATCTTGTCTCGTCCGCCACGTTGGTACTCGACCACATCCTCCTCTTGATTGGTGACACAGCCTAATAATATTTTGCGTTAAGATGTAGTTTTTAAGGTCACCTTTGTGTATAATTTAAGCTTGTGCAAATACAGTTAAAATAGTTAAAAATATATATATATATATATATGTAACAGGTGGAACAAACCATAGGAATTAAAATGAAAAATACAAGTTTATTATTTAATTGAAAATATAAAAAAATGGTTTCAAGACAACTCTCTAAACAAACAGACCTATCCTACAGTTCAGTAAAGTTGGCAAGATATCCTCAGATTCGGACTTCCTGGATCAATACGTCATAAGCGAAACGTTGTTAAAGCACAAACGCTGCATAATTACCACCGTAGTTATGTGGACAACGGGCTACAGGCCAGTTTTCGTCACTATGAGTCGTCCTCCGTGATGGACGCATAACATTGGTGTCTACGTACAGCTTACTGAGAAACGAGTGCGCAGGGACCGTCTACAAAGTGCAACACCGAAAAGAGATATTCAATAAATATTCAATAAAATCACTGTATTAGTGTATATTCTCACGAAAATCACGTCACATGTCCAGGGTGTCCAGCTGAATATGCTAGAGTACTAACTTTGGGAAAAAACTATTTTGTATAATTTTGGGAATTATTTATTATGGACAATATTCAATAGCTTCGGCCTCATACTGTATATTGTCACCAAAATCCCATCACAGATTCAGGGAGTCCGTCTGACTATGCTACAGGACACATTTTTGGGGAAAGTGATTTAGCGTAATTTTTGGAAATATTTTTTATGAATAATTTTCAATAGCTTCAGTCTCATACTGTATATTGTCACAAAAATCTCACCACAGATTCAGGGAGTCCGTCTGACTATGCTACAGGAGGAATTTTGGGGGAAATTGATTTAGCGTAATTTTGGAAATATTTTTTATAAATAATTTTCAATAGCTTCGGTCTCATACTGTATATTGTCACCAAAATTTCATCACAGATTCAGGGAGTCCATCTGACTATGCTACAGGAGGAATTTTGGGGAAAAGTGATTTTGAATAATGTTTGGAAATATTTTTTATAAATAATTTTCAATAGCTTTGGTCTCATACTGTATATTGTCACCAAAATCCAATCACAGATTCAAGGAGCCCGTCTGACTATGCTACAGGACAAATTTTTGGGGAAAGTGATTTAGCGTAATTTTTGTAAATATTTTTTATTAATAATTTTCAATAGCTTCGGTCTCATACTGTATATTGTCACCAAAATTTCATCACAGATTCAGGGAGTCCGTCTGACTATGCTACAGGACGAATTTTTGGGGAAAGTGATTTAGCGTAATTTTTGGAAATATGTTTAATGGAAAATATTCAATAACTTCACTGTAATACTGTATATTCTCAGTATTACTTTTCGAATCATTTGGATACGTTTGAAAATTTGCCTCCAGTCCTTTTCCATGGGTACATGTAAGTAATCTTTTGTTTTTGTTATCATGTCATTATAGTTATTAACAAAGTTAATTGAGTTATGTGTTTTTACCTGTTCAAACTCTGAAGTTTTAGTTGAGATAGATCTTGAATAACTGAAATGTTAATGAATTTCAGCACCAAACGAATGCATTTATATATCTTTTCGGAGTGACTATTTGCACTAGGGTGACAAGACTAAAAAAGCAGCTGTTCAATAAGCAGCAGTATAAAGTAGTTGGGATGAAGCGTGCCATGTATGAACAGTTTCATTTAGGAGATTTTCAAATCCAGTAAAGTCTGAGACAAATGCAAATAGCATTTTTAGCCATTGATATGTGGGGGCATTGCCTCCATAGGTTAGAGACAATTTGAACAAAATGGGAAGAGTTAAAAAAGGAAACAGAGCTCAAAGGACAGACCTATGGGCAATGGCTGGCGGAATGGATGCTTTGGTCCAAAAATTTAAGAGCATCAACATTACAAGCAGAGATACAGATTACTCTTCAGAAATTTGGTCTGAACTCTCTGTCAAACTATTTGGCCAAGATCTTAAGAAAAACCGTCATTGGCTGTGGGTCATATGGACCAAAAATCGTAATGGAGTGAAGGGACTTGATTTGTAAACAGCAGGAAAATTCCTCAGAGATGAAAAAAGCTCAGGCAATAAAGAAAAAAATAACAGGAGAGGAACAGGTGTCAGGAGAGGACACAGAAGAGAATGAGGCCGAGGAAACTAAACAGGAGTTGTCCTCACAGTCACATCTTTCAGGAGAGGACACAGAAGAGAATGAGGCAGAGGAAAATAAACAGGAAATGTCTTCGCATAGAGGAGCTCATCCTAAAAAAAAACTAAAGAAGTGCAACAAAAATCAATGGAGTAAATTGCCAGGTGTTTCAAAAAGGTTCACAATTACAGTAAATAAAAAGAAATGGAAAATAATTGCTCCATTGCCTGGTACAACAAAACTGAGGCAACCATGGACCAATGTGTTTTACAACAGTTTCCGAAAGAAAAATCCCTGTTGTACCCTTGCCTTCAAGAGCCAGCATATAAAGCCTCCTCACAGCCGTAAAATAGATATTCCATATTTAAATATTACAGCAGTTTGTACATTCAGTTCCTGTAGTGCAAAGTACTTATTTAAAAGGATGAGGGAGCCAGTGGGAGACACTCTGGTTAAGATATCTGTGCTCCAAAGAGGAAAAATGACACACAAAACAGGTGAAAAAAGATTCAGACCAGCATCAAATACAAGAAGAGGGAGAATTGCCAGAGCTCTTCGTAAAGTACTGAGCCAACACTTTTACAGCAAGCTAAAAAATACACCCATTGCAGAACTGATTTTGGGAAATATAACCAGAAGTCTGAACAAAAATGTTCTCAAGGTGATACGTTCTGAGTTAAGAAAAGGAAAAATAATTCATGATGATGTTTTCATGGAGATGTACCTCAGTCAAAATATTATGAAGGAATGTGACTTCAACTTTCACAAGATGCCTGGGTACATACAGCATTTCCAAGTTGACCCCTTTGGCATACACATGTACACTGAAACAGGAATGAGCATAGTAGTGCAACATATGAGAAAGAAGACCCAACTGACCTTATACCTTGATGCGACAGGTAATGTTGCATCCAAAGTTCCAGGTCAAACCAAAAGACTTCTTTACTACTCTCTCACTCTTCATGGAGGTGGTCAGAATGTTCCTCCCCTCCCAGTTTGTGAAATGCTTACAAATGAACACTCTGTACCTCCTATAACATTCTGGTTGATGCAGTTCCTCAGAAGACTCTCACAGTACACAGCCCTCAGAGTACATCAGGTTGAAACAGATTACAGCTGGGCCCTACTCCAAAGTGTCCTATCATTCAACAGGGAGAGCATTGTCAGCTACCTGGACAAGACTTATTCCATTTGTTCCAAACAGAAGACTTGGAAGGAGATCAGTATGTGTACAGTGCTACATATATGCTCAGCACACGTGCTCAAAGCTGTCTCTCAGGCAATTGGGAGAAAAACAACGGACAAAGGTTTGATGAATTTTGCAACATTTGCATTTGCCAGGTTGCAAAACACTACATCGTTGGAAACAGCACTAAAAATCTTCCGCTCACTGTGCACTGTGTTAATTGGCAAACACAGTACCAATACTGTCCTCAATAATCTGGCGGCAATGCAGGACATAATCAAACAATGCAAGATTCCTGACATGGAAGAAACTGATAAACTAGCTGACAGCCCCTTAGCTCAGGAGGAAGACTATGAGGAAAGGAGAAATGCCCACACCATTATTGGAAGATCTCCCTTCTCATATGAATTCAAGAAAGTCTTGGAGGAGGTACGGGGAACACTTGATAAGGATGCCCTGACCCCAGATGAGGAAAATCCATACTTCTGCCCAGGCATTATTGATTTTCTTTTTGAGAAGTACCTTGGCATTTTCCCACTTTGGAGTGGTCTGCTGTTGGGGAATTTAAAAAGGTACGCCTCTGATAAAGAATATGACACTTTGGTCCCACCGAAAACAAGGGACACAAATTGCCATGTGGAGAGATGGTTTGGCATCGTTAAACACTCTATCCTGCAAAAGCAGAGGGGACTGAAGATGATGAGGAAAATCCATACTTCTGCCCAGGCATTATTGATTTTCTTTTTGAGAAGTACCTTGGCATTTTCCCACTTTGGAGTGGTCTGCTGTTGGGGAATTTAAAAAGGTACGCCTCTGATAAAGAATATGACACTTTGGTCCCACCGAAAACAAGGGACACAAATTGCCATGTGGAGAGATGGTTTGGCATCGTTAAACACTCTATCCTGCAAAAGCAGAGGGGACTGAGACCAGGAACTTTTGTCAGAAAGATGTTTGGCTCTGTACAGGGGAGATACAGAGAACACATCATGTGTCATAACTTCTCTGAACAGTTACTAGTTACACCAATGCCACCAAAGGACATCTCTCAATCTCAGGAGGCTTGGGCAAAGAGAGACAGAGCAAAGCCCAAGACTGCCAGCTCAAAATTTTACACTGCTCCAAACACTGTTCCAGTTCCAAAGAGATCAAAGTCAACTGTGAACACTGACAGAGAGCTCCAGAAGTGCACAGATAAGAAGAACAGCTGTGACTTCACAAGTACAGGTTCCAAGCCTGCAACAGAGGTACTATTTTGCTGATTAGTTAGATAAAATGTATGGTCTAAACTGATTTACATCAAGTCATTTGATTTGGAGAGCCTGAAGCAACTTAGCACCTTCTAGAGCTATAATTACATTGTTAAGGAAACAATAACAAAAATTAAACAAAATTGAGGCAGCTGTTTTCATACCCTGTGTGGCGGGGTCTCTTAAAAGTCCTCAAAAGAGTATGAAAACACAGGCGTAGTCAAAAAAAGTGGTGTTTCCAATTTATTTCCAGCCGGCTCTCCAAAGTGCTCTCATAGACATTTACAAAAATACTCAAAAACAAATACTTAAATCAAATTGACAGAAAAACTCTCGTCTCCTGCTCTCCTGAGCTGTGATGTTACCTTCTCTGTAACTGCATCAAGACTCCCCTCAAAGGCTTTGAGCTGCCCTTTTAAACCCTTAGCCCCTCCCACCGGGCTTAATTCCCAATTTCAGATACATTTAGATGTAAAACCAGTACTTAAACCAAACATTAAGAGTTTACAATGACCTCTTTACATGTCACAAAATAAATCATCTTTAAACAAATCACATGACTTTCATAAACAAAACGGTATCAACTATAAACAGCTTAACTCTTATTAATCATCTTTTAGAAAAAACTACTGGAAGCTATTTAACCAAACAGGAAGTTGTGTCCGGTTTGTTCCCTCCAGCTTTACGCTGACGGCGCGCTGGTCGCGCCGCGTCTCTAAACCACTGGTAAGTGACTGTGTGTTTGTGTGCGTATGTATGTAATCCAGATGCGGAGCTGACGAGTGTGCACCCTCGGTCGCCCCACAGCTAAACAGAGTAGATGATGGTTAGATAGTGATTAACTAGGGACTGTAATGGGAAACGTGGAAATGTTTGTCGGCGTGTGTGTGGCTGTGTGTGCTGTGGGAGCCTCGCCTTGCAAGATTGAACAGTGGGTACACAAAGCTGGATAAAAGAGCAGGCAGACGCAGGGGTTGCGATGAATACAACTCAGGAGTTTATTTAAACTGAGAGGGGAAGGGGAGAGGGATTATAAAGGTAACTCAACAAGCTTCGCCGGCCTGGCAGGTTGCATCAGGGTTCCGTCTGGCTCTTCCTGGTCCAACAGAGAGAGAGACAGCAGTTAATCCTCTTCATCAAACAAAGGCAGGCCGCTGGCCTCTTACCCTGAGATTGTCTGGCAAACGTGTCTGGGTCTCACTCCTCTCCAGCTCAAGGCCGTCTCACTCCTTTGTCTGGGGTTTTAAGATGGCTCCTGATTGCCTGCCAGATTCACTCCACCTGTGAGAGGCAATCAGAGCCACCTGGGAGGGGAGGAGTTTCCTATTGGGATGCTCTGGGTAGTACCGCCCATCCAGCACCACGCCCCTTGATCTCCTCTGTCTGGCTGTCCTCAGCCATGTGGGGCACTGCTCACCGGCTGGGACCTCACAGTGCGCATGTGTGATTGTGTGCGCGTGTGTGCCTATGGGCGCGTGTGTGACTGTGGGCGCGTGTGTGCGCGTGTGTGAGGACCGCTGGCGGTCAGTGACGGAGCCGCTCCGTCACACCCTGGGTATGTTCATCCCAGGACCCAGTTCAGCTTGGGTCCATCTTCAATTAAATATATAACAAATCCTTACTAAAACACAACAATTGGAATTTAATAATGGGAGAAATATTTTTGAATAAAAAATGAAGTTGGCTAGTTCAATGGTAGCTTTCTGTATGAGTACAGTGGCATGTGCAGATTATTGAAAATGTTTTAATGGAATGAGTTTGCAAATGTTAACAATGTTACTGTCCATATTCTTGCAGGTTGATGCCCTTTGGACATGCAAACCAACTGAAGTTGTTGTGGCTGTTTTAAGACATGCTGAACAGAAGCTGAATTTCACCCTGCGGCACAGAGAATTCCAGAGTTTGAGGCCTGATGAACTTATCATAGGCGAGGCAAGTTTTTCATTAACATTGTTTATCTCAAATTAATCCACCTTTATATGCATCAATCCTTAAATAAGTTTTTGTGAATATGCCATGAGTTCTGCTGCATAAAGTTATGTTTAAGTAGAACACTAATTTCAGAATGTCTGGAGGTGGTGTGTGTTAGGAGTGTGAATGTGTGTTTTAGACTGTTGTTCTCCCTTCCTGCCTAAAGGTTGTGCTGTTCACTCTGTCTTGTGTTTTCTCTTCAGACAAACCATTCTTAGCAAAAGTCCTGGATAAATGATCCATTCTTAAACATGTTGACAGCAATGTAATTAAACATTATCCTCTCCATTTAACTGGTAATTTTGTATGATTAATTTTCCCTACAATTTATCCAAAAGGTAATGGAATGTTACATTAGAGCCATCCTTAACTCTGAGGATACTCCTGGCCGAATTTACCACATGAATCACTACACCATGGGTGTAATTTTACACGGCACAAGAGAGCAGATGGCCAGGCAAGGGCTAAAAAAGGTGAGTACAACTGTAACAATTTTTATTTTTATTTATTATTATTTTAGTATTGTAGTCTGAACACACCTTCTAGTGTTATTATAATCATTGATGTGACACTGTAAAATGTTTTTTGGTCCTGTGGAAAAAGATATATGAGTTATACTGTTACATCTTGGTTTTTATTTGTTATATTATAGAAGAAATTCAGTTCTAACATTTGACACATTTTGCCAGGTCACATTTGATGACTATGATGGAGCCATTGGATTTGTAAATATAAGAAATGTGCACTGGACATTTGTGGTGAGTATACAGCTACTCATCTAGAATTAAATGCCTTTACAGCATTGTGTACAATGTAGCTCATGGTTTGTGCATTTAACGATTATCAGCCTTATAATTGCTATAAAGATGTATAACTACCAAATTTACCCTCATGCTCATCTAAAGTGTTGAGAATTATTTCATTCACTATGACCCAAAACAGTGGAACTCAATTCAAACTGATCAGTGGTCAATGTGACAGCGCACAATCGCTCAATACAAAGAAGAATGTTAAAATATACATATCTATGTCAAATGGATTTTTACTTAAAAAGTAAAGCATATTTTTTATAATTGTTGCTGTTGTTGCTGACATATTTGAAGATTATTTGGTGTAATAATAAGTTACTTTTTCAAACAGTTTCTTCATGCTCTTTCAAACCAAATTTTTGTGGTTGATTCTCTGCAAGGGTCAAATGAAGTTGAGGACTCCAGACAGGCTGGCTACAGATTTGAGTAATATTAAATAGATTATTGGAAATAAATAAGTTACACACACACACTTAACGCAAATGTATAAATTTATTTTCCTTTTGTCCTTTAGGCAGTATTTCAAGATGCGCCGGAATAGACTTGGAAAGGAGGACTGGGTTAACATCAAGTGGCAGCCTGGCAAGATAACCCACACCTTCCAGAAAGATGGCCACAGTTGTGGGATCTTTGTCATGCAGGTGATTCTATGCAACAACTCATTTGCATGTGATAAATAAAGCATTTTTGGCTCTTTAAGATCATACTCTGTACATTGTTGTTTTGCCATCCGTACAGATGGCCAAGATGACGGTGAAGGAATTTCCTAACATACCAGAGATGTTTCAGATTGAAGCATCAAAGCAATCTCTTCAAAATCTAAGAAGAGATATGGCAGATGACATTCTGAAAGGATCAGGTATTGTTAAAAAGATTCAATAATTATGTTGAATACCTACTACAAATTAAATAGTAATCGACTCGTATTGTTTTGTTTTCTCAGTTTCAAAGGATGAGTACTGTTCCTTCTGTGGAAATGAGGACTTGCCAAAAACTGCTGATAATGCTGTTTGGGTGAGACCTAATGTTAGAAATAACATTAAAGTAATATAATGTTTTGTTCTTTTATGCATTACAAGTTTCCTAAACATTTAGTTTATTGGTTTTAATGTATTTATCCCCATGTAGATTCAGTGTGGAACTTGTTCAAGATGGTTTCACACGCAGTGCCTTGGAATGACAGCAGCAAGAATACCAAACAAAGACACACCTTGGTATTGTGAGTTGTGCAACAGCTAAAGAGGTTTTCAGGGAATTTGGCTAACTTCTGCCACATAACGGAGGTTTAGATCTGGAAATCATAGGGATCCAAAACTGTTGGAAATGCAAGAATCTGGCAATTATACCATGATGGTATTAGTGCACTTATAAAATGCATGTCAGATCAAAGTGATATCAAACAGGCACAAGTGAAGCTCAAGTTTGTTTAAACAAGGATGAAGGGAAACAGTAATACAATTACAAAGCTTGTGCAACAGAAATAAAAATGTGTCCATTATTTTTCATTTTTAGTCTTTATACGATGTTTTTATTTCCATACACATAAAAGTAGTTAGCTTACAATCTTTTTTTATGTTTTCATGTCCTTTACTTTTGTTGAATAAATAACTCAAGTTAATCTTTCATTTGTGTGTTTCATTGCCTTAAGGGCAAGGCAGTCACAACAGAACTATAGATGGCTTTTCTATTCATGTGAGTATATTTTTATTGAAACCAATACACCGTAAAAAACGTTTTCATTTGAAATCCTCAGCACAGAGAGAATTGGACAAGACCTGTCAAAGTTATTCTATATGATCTTGCTTGTTGGTCATGAAAACGAAGGGAGGTTCCCAACTCATTTTTTTGATAAAATGTTTTTTTTGTGGGACTGTAATGAAACAATAAACTGTTCAGCGTGAAAAAACACTTTTCAACCGCTGACCCCTTGGAAGGCCTCCTACACCAAACGATCAGCATTCTCAGAAGAATTATTTAGATGGATAAGAGTAATTTCTGTCCATCAATTCATCAAAATATAAGATAAAATTAGGTTCTGGTTTGTGGAAATCAAATACGGCACCTTCTTACATGGCTTTAATGTTAAAGACATTCTGAAAAAATTCAACAAAATTGGGAAATACATTTTCTGTTATTTCACATAACCATCAACGTTGTCCCTCTGCTGGACGTGTAGTTGGGGCAATTCATTTTCTTAAAAAACTTTGAGAACATTAAAACAAAATAAATTTCCCAAACTAAGTACTGTCGCATAGCCAGCAGTACTCGCTGAACATGCATCTGGATTTTGGTGACAATATACAGTATGAGACCGAAGCTATCGAAAATTATTTATAAAAAATATTTCCAAAAGTTACGCTAAATCACTTTCCCCAAAAATTGCTCCTGTAGCATAGTCAGACGGACTCCCTGAATCTATAATAAGATTTTTGTGACAATATACAGTATGAGACGAAAGCTATTGAAAATTATTTATAAAAAATATTTCCAAAAATTACGCTAAATCACTTTCCCCAAAAATGTGTCCTCTAGCATAGTCAGACGGACTCCCTGAATCTGTGATTGGATTTTGGTGACAATATACATTATGAGACCGAAGCTATTGAAAATTATTTATAAAAAATATTTCCAAAAATTATTCAAAATCACTTTCCCCAAAAATTTGTCCAGTAGCATAGTCAGATGGACTCCCTGAATCTGTGATGAAATTTTGGTGACAATATACAGTATGAGATCGAAGCTATTGAAAATTATTTATAACAAATATTTCCAAAAATTACGCTAAATCACTTTCCCCAAATATTTGTCCTGTAGCATAGTCAGACGGACTCCCTGAATCTGTGATTGGATTTTGGTGATAATATACGTTATGAGACCGAAGTTATTGAATGTTATCCATAATAAATAATTCCCAAAATTATACAAAATCGTTTTTTCCCAAAGTTAGAACTGTAGCATAGTCAGCCGGGCTCCCTGGACATGTGATATTATTTTCGTGAGAATATACACTATTACAGTGAAGTTATTGAATGATTCCCCATAAAAATATTTTCAAAAATTATGATAAAGGACATTTTTAAAACTTTGTAATGTAGCGTAGTCAGCAGGACTAGCTGGACCTATGACGTGATTTTGGTGAGAATATATACAGTATTACAGTGACGTTATTGAATATTTATTGAATATATCTTTTCGGTGTTGCACTTTGTAGACGGTCCCTGCGCACTCGTTTCTCAGTAAAGGCCTATGTATGCTTCTCCGTTTTTTCGAAAACGGACAGACACGGACAGAGAAACGCCCACTCCGAGCGCCTCGGAGAGCTTTTCGTGCACCTCTGATGTTTCTAACTTCACGTCGGCATGGCGGAGAGCCTACGGATAGCCCGTGGCTGTGATTGGTCAGCTAACGACATTTCCGGACCTCAAACTTCCTGTTTCATTCCCTATAGCGCAATAAACCCAAACACAACTACGGTTCTACGATTAATGTGACAAGTGTGTTAAGCCAGTGGAGATGTCCGGCTGACGGTGGCTTGTTAGAGCACTAACGGCATGTGTGTACGGTCACATACGGTTATAAAGCCCTATCATAACGGCGCTAGCGGTGCTAGCCACCATGCTAACTGCGGTGGGAACTGTGCAAAAAACCCGCTGACTTTAATTATAATAAACGACTGTCATGACACTGTTTCTCAAACACCGTCAGGTTAGAAGTAAACACTTGGTAGTAGTTAGTATCGGGAGTTCCTGCTGACTGTGTGTGGAAGCTGAGCTAGCTGCCTCCGTGTAGCTTCAAGCTGTGGAAATAGCAACGCAGTTCGGAAACAAGACCGGGGAACCGCTGCGCTAAGACACGATAACATAAACATTATGACCCGCAGGGTGTCACTTTATTTAAGCAAAAACTGTCGCGCCATCAACAGCCTTTGTCTGTTATTTGCCATCGTTCGCTGTGTGTGAGACACCGGGAGGACGTCAATAAACCAGCGTGGACTTCTTCTACACACCTCATGAGGTAGGCTTCTCTAAGCTCGTCTTCCGTTGCGCCACCTAATGGTCTGGCGGTGAATTGTTTTCAGTACAAAAAGGCTCGCACGACTATAAATCAAAAAGTGTCCGTCCGTCCGTCCTTGACGGACTCGGAGAAGCATACAGAGGCCTTAAGCTGTACGTAGACACCAATGTTATGCGTCCATCACGGAGGACGACTCATAGTGACGAAAACTGGCCTGTAGCCCGTTGTCCACATAACTACGGTGGTAATTATGCAGCGTTTGTGCTTTAACAACGTTTCACTTATGACGTATTGATCCGGGAAGTCCGAATCTGTGAATATCTTGCCAACTTTACTGAACTCTATCCTACTCACCGGTGAGTTCCTTTAACTGAAAAAGTAGCAACAGCAGGGGTTAATTTGTGCCGGATCCTGCCGGAACAGGATCCGGCACCTCTTGGTTTTGGCCTGCCTGTGTTCCGGGACTTATTTGGGCTGATCCGGTACCTATCGTATATTAAAACAGAGCTGCCAACTCTCACGCTTTCGGCGTGTGACACACATCCAATTTCTCACGCCAAAAAAAAAGTGATTTCTTACAAGTCGCCAATACGTCGATCGCGAAGGCAGTGTGGGCTGGCGCCGCCACGCTCACCCCCCCGACAAGAGGTCCGCGGCGGACGAGGTTCGCTACGTCGTCCGGGGGGCGGCGGCGGCGGCTAAAGACACACCGCCGATGATGTGACGTTTTGTAATAAATCTCTAATTAGATTTTTGTGTTTGCAACTTGTGTTTCTGCTTGTGCGGCTATATTCTGGGCACCCCCGACAAAATCTCACTCCAAGGTTTTTTGAAAAGTTGGCAGCTCTCTTAATATTAAAAAAATGTATAAAATAAACAATAATATTCATATAATAATTTACAGAACAAATCCCATGAATTTCATGTTGTTTATTAAGATAAAACGACGTCATTTTAAAGACTCGGAGATCTGTTGTTGATGCACCCCGCTTCGCAGACAAAAACTTTTAAAATTTGCCGCATCTGGGGAGCAAGCAGCAGAGAGGAACAAAGAGCTACCTGCTCAATGCAAACATGTCAAAAAGACAGTTGAATTTACTGTCCTTTTTCAAAAAGAAGGAAGAGTTGCATGATGCTTCGTAACGAGTCAGAAAAGCCTCGACAAGCGGCGACACGGGCAGTTGCAGCGGTCATGTTGACGAGCAAAACCGGCTGCAGCAGGAGACTAGCGCCGCAACCGCTAGCCAGCTTCACCGACAGCTAGCCAAGCCAGGGCAGGAGGCCGGTACCGCGGCAGCAGCAGGTCAGGTTGCCCGTCAGCCGGAGCGGGAGCTAGCGACAGCGCCAGCAGTCAGCCAGGTGGTCCACCAACAGCCGGAGCAACAGGCGGGAGCCGCGGCATCAGCTGGCTTGATTTCACAGCAGGATTCAGAAGGAGAGGAGAACGCTTCGAGTGGAGAAGAGTGTGGGACGTCCAGCGACAGGTCAGGGATGGGATGCACACTGACAGAAGCTCAGTTCAAGGTGAAACAGACTTACTACCCCTGGCTTCTTATGGAAAATTCAGGTTTAGGCTGTACAACGTGTAAGGCGGTCGGGACTTTGGGGCCAGAGAACACTGGGGGGGATGAAACTCGCAAAAGAGTGGGTCTCATGCACAGTAACCTCATCTGCTCCAGATATTAAAAAACAGCAGCTCGCACTCAGAAAAAAAGTATTTATGTTTTACAAGCTAGATCTATGTTGAGAAATGAAGTCCCACCTGTGTTGATGTGGGCATTTGCCTGTGCTGTGCAGTATAGCCTAAAATAATTGTAAATTATTGTCATAAAATGTATACCATTGATATTATTTGAAATTAAGGCTTGTAAGTCCCACAGCATTGTCAGTGGGCATTTGCATGTTTTTTTCAGCACCATTTTCTGTATGCGTTCCGGGACCTGTGCCCGTCTCGTCATCCCTGCGCTGTCATATGTACTTTGCGTTCCGGCACCTTGTGATTTACAAATTAAGCACTGAGCCACAGGTATACATAAATGCAACAAACCCCAAGTCAAGCTTAACACTTTCTTCTAACTAAATGCAAGACATTCAGTTACAATCATTTTAAGCACTCATAACAAATGATCGGTTTTGAACCATAAACATCTTTCACACTCACAGTGCTGTGCTTTACAAGTTCAGTCCAAAGTGGTCGAGTCACGGTCCTCGAAGTGAAATTAATTGTTCCCAAAAATGGACGTTACAGCCCCAGACACTTTGCTGCTCGCTGACGATGCGGAATCACATGTGGCAGGGTAATACTCACGGACAAAACGTCTATGGTAGCTTGTGAGAAGAAGAGAGAGAGGGAAACAGAGAGGGGGCAAGTGAGCGGACCGTCCAGTGCTGTATTGGCGCTGCGGCGAAGTCCCCGACACCGCGGGCACATCAACGTGGCGTAGTGGCGAAACGGCTGGCTGTCCTTGGCGTAGTGAAGTCTCCGAAGTTGGCGACGAGCTAGTTGCTAAGTGGTTAACGGTTAACCACACTTTGCTAACTGGCGAGGATATTTTGCCTCGCGCTACAACGGCTATACTCCTAACTATGTCACAGGGAAATCTTCCGTGCGGGTGGTGTAAACTCCTTCTTCACTCTAATAGTAATACTTCCGCAACACGGACACTAATAAACTTAACAAACTTTAGAGCTAAACTTATAATAAACCGACTTGTTCCGCTGTCATTCACTCCTTAACAGGTGAGAGCTCTCCGGGCGCCTCCATCGTCTGTGTCGCAGTTCTCCGCTCTCTTTGTCCCGCCCCCTCGGCTCTCTGCATTCGCCAGCGCTCCAAATCTCTAGTCACTGATTAGCTGGACTTATTGCCAAGCTCTGTGTTGCTATTGGGTGAGGAACCCAGGATTGATGTCCCAAAGTAAACGCAGGGGCTGCACATAAAGAAATATGTCCACACTCTGGGTGTACCCCTACACGTAGCCTTTGGGCATTACATGAAGTGACGGTTGCCATTGTTTATTCCTGATTATCATTTTTTGTTCTTAGATTTACTCTTCTGGTTAATTCTTTGCTGCCTCTCCGTGTTTTGTCTTTTCCTTATTTGTGTTATTTTCATCGCCAAGTCCTTGTCTGAGTCTGAGTCGAGTGCTTTTGGATCGAGTGCCAGGGCTGCAGTCTCTGTCGAAGCCTCGCCACTCTGTGTTTCTCTCGCGGAGCAAAGCTCAGCAGATGTCTGCTGCTGTCCCGTTCTCCGCAGTCCGTGCTGTTTTCTTTCGTTCAGTCAGTGGCGTTTCTACATAAGGGGCAGGTGGGGCACTGCCCCACCAGATGGCGGTGGTGTGCAGAAAGCTAAATACTGCATATCTGAACTTTGTGGCAAAAATATATTTTATTTTATTTTATATGCAACAAGCGTGAATGTGTGTGTGAATAAACGAGACTCACAAGCATTATAGTCTTGTTTTGGAGTCATTTGATTTGTGTGTGTTTCTGTCTGTGTGTTTGCTTTGTGAAACGCTTCCCTCTTGCCGTCCGTCTCTGCACTGGGCTTTGTGAAACGCGTTCCGCTTGCCGTACTTCTCTGCTGTGGGCACAACGGGCAAGCTGCAGACCAGTGCCATGGGAGCACCAATCAGCGTGAAGCACACAGGCCACTGTTAACCTTGGAGAGTTGTGATTATGCAGATGAGCCCCACAACGTTTCCCAGAGAGCTACTCGACTCCAGCGTCAGTCACCCGGAAACAGGCTGACGCTCCGGTTCGGCGTCACCTGAGCTAACAGGTTACCTCCGTCAGTGGACGCCACCCGGGTCTGTGGAGAGTTTCACTCACATCGGATGAATAATACGCTTTGAAGTTCAGCTTGTTCTCCTGGCAGAGAGGCTGAATACGTGTGAGCTCCCGTTTCTGAGGTGAGGTTTGTCAAGTTTAGTGTTTGTATTTATCTGTAAAAGTAGTGATTCAGTACCTGCTGTACCTGGGTGTTAGCTTAGCTCGGCTAGCCCGCAGGCATGCCAGCAGCAGTAATAGCGATGCTAACATGACCATAGCCTACGGAGTTATTGACCCGACATAAAACCACATGATCCGGGCCACCCAGCAGAGAGAAGCGTTAGTTTATGAGGATGAGTGTGTTTGGAGAATAAGCTCCCCCACGTGAGATATCTAATTGAATGTGAAGTTATTTCACTCGCCAACCCATTTGACTTTACGTTACACAGATTATTTTTATGCAGAAACAGATTTACTGTGATCAACTGAAACGTGAGTAATTTTTGTAATACCATATTCAGTTTTTTACATCGTTAATCTTACCCACCACCTATTTCCTAAACTGAAATGATTATAATCTGATGAACTTTGAAGTAATACACTTTTATTTTTACCATTTAAAAGTCTGTTAATGAGTTAACATGGCACATGTATGTATGTTTAATAAATAATAAAAGTTATTTGAGCTAAGTTATTTGTCTAATCTTTTTACTTTGTTGCAATCATTTTACTTTAATGCTGTATTATAGGCAACATCTTTGTGTTGCGCTGAGTGCTAAAGAATGTGAAATGTATTTGAAATAGGATTTCTGCTGCCTGCTGGCACTCAAAATGCAGCCCATAATATATCTTACTGGTGGTCTATATAGGCCTATTGCTTATAATGATCAGCTACCTCTATTTTTGTGACGGTGACATGACGTCATACAAAATTGCCCCACCAGAAATTTCAGGCTAAAATCGCCACTGCGTTCAGTTATTTTCTCCCCTCTCTCCCTTGTTAGCAAGCTGACTCCCAGCCCTGCACTTTCCTCCGCTCTTTTTTTTCTCCTCCTCCCTCCCGCTTCGCACCAGCCACCTCCTCTTTCTGCGCGCACTCCATTTCCTCCTCCTCTTCACCTGTGCTCTCCTCGCTCAGACTGACTTCCTCACTGTCCCCAGACTCATCTTGAACCTCCTGTCTCACTTTTGTTGCACACACACTCCTCCAATTTTTTTAAACACAAGCTGCATTAAGTATTGTTCCTGCTGCACTCCTTTGAGTAGAGCCCCTGGACTCCGCATTTGTGAAACATGAAGTCAGGGCATTTCCTTAGTATGTGTCCCGGCTGTATACACATCCTGCATACTCTTATTTGCTTGTCGTGAATTACTCTAAAGTGTTCCGCACCCAGCGCAGTATTGAATCTGGCTGAGTACGGCAGTGACTGGACCTGATTATTGAATTTTTTATTAAAAAATCTTGTCCCGTCTGCCACGTTGGTACTCGACAACATCCTCCTCTTGATTGATGACACGGCATAATAATATTTTGCATAAAGACGTCATTTTTAAGATAACCATTGTGTATAATTTAAGCTTGTGCAATACAGTTAAAATACTGAAATACATTTAGTTTTCTGGAATAAAAACATAGTCAAATGTAGATCCCATTTGAAGTTTCAGGGGTAAAAAGCATTGAAGCCAAATCCAGTACAATTTAGGTAAATGGGAACTCCTTCAAATTAATAAAAATCTATTTGGGAAAAAACTTTTAAACTACAAAGGATTTCATTAGGCAAATAATTATATTTTGTTATCAGTTTGCTTTAATGTCACAGTGTCATTGATTGCTATGATGTCTAAGATTCCTTTGATTTCTCAGCTTGGACATTTCTATGCCACCGCCCCTATGCCTATACCAAATGTACCGGTTGCAAAGCTGAAATATTTATACAATCTGAGGAGAAACAAGAGAGTGTGGGTGTTTTGGCTTGGCCAAAAAAGAAGGTAAAGATTACACCATGATGCCCGTCTCACACCATGATGTAAGACACCATCAGGCAATGACTATAACACATACTACTTTTTCTTCACAATTATCCCATTCTTATAATTATGTGTCCCTAATATTGTATAAAATATTTTACAAAGTATTAAGTAGCTCCTAATGAAGTGTGTCTGTGTCCTCTGAGGTGGCGTCCTCTGAGAAGGGCGGAGCCAAGCTGCTGCTGGTCTTGGCGGCCGTCTCTTTCTCCTCCTGCACTTCGTCTGATGATCCAGAAATCATCGCCTCAACCCGCAAGTCCTCCCGCGGCCACTCCCCTATCGCCACGCATCGCAGTGCCTCAGGTTTTCCCTGAACAAACGCCTCCTGCAGCAGGGAGGAGGAGGAGGAAGATGACGATGAAGAAGCCTCCATCTTCTCCTCCTTTGGGGAGGAGTCCAGGTTTCCAGAAGATGCAGAGTCAGGGTCAGGGGAGGGCGGGTCCTGCTCAGTACCCGGGTCGATCAATAAGGAGGAGTCTTCGGTCTCCGTGTCCAAGGTGCTGGTGAGGTAACAGGCTTGTTTATAGAGACTAGTCTAATCTCCCAAACTGATATTTAGAGTTTTTATTATATATCAATGTATTTGCTTGACAGGGAAGCTGTGAGCAAACAAGAATATAATATCCATGTATTTAAAAAAGGGCACTTACTCTCGAGGAAGGAAAAGGGCAGCGGCTCCAGCCCCCTTTGGTGTCTATGTGTGCACATGCCAGCCTCCATCAATTCAATCTCCCTCAATTTAATCAAGCTGCACCAGAGTTCAATCACTCATAGAAACCAGTCGTCTAAATAATCCTGACTGTTTTCATCAGTCTCACAATTTTAAATAAAGTGATACAAACAGACTCCTGGCTCCGCCCCTTTATCAGGATTCATGCCCAAATTTGATGAATTTGAGGAAAAATCGGTTTTTAGTTTTCTGGTGTAGTTCTGCTGATAAACAAACAAACAAATAGATAAGGAGTGAAAACAAAAGACCAAAAACATTTATTTAAGAAAGAATCATAAAATTACGATACATAATAATTCATTATCCGTGTAATAACCACATTAATATCATGTATAATACACGAGTCACGTTGTGTTACCACTGTCTCAAAGGCTCATCACCAAGACGTCCAACATAGTTCAGAGGGTAACAGCAAAAAGAAAATCTATATATTGCAGAAAAATCAACAACAGGCCGGCAAAATATACGAAAGAATAAAAACCCAGCACACCAACCCACAAAGGGTCGTAGGATCTGAGAATCTTCCTTCAACCAAAACCAACCTCAGAACTAAAGCTCACAGAAATAAAGCTGCGGAAACTGGACAACTGGACCCATCAGAAAAGAACAAGAAAAGACACAACTCAACATGCTCTAAAGGTCATGCTGTACAAAGTGCTGCTGCAACCGGGGAAGGAAAGAGAGATACTTCCTGTTCTCTCCTAAATACTTTCAACCAATCACATTGCACCTGAGGAGAAAAGAAAACAGGAAAGCATGAATAGAAAGGAAATGTACGGTGTGTTCATCTTTATTCAAAAGCGTGGTCTTTTAGTTTGAGAGCTGGACATGCACGTTCAGATTTCGTGGTGTTTTACTCAAAACCCTTTGCTTGCACTCACACAGCTCCTGCTGGTGCTTAGACTTGCTCTGCTTGTGCTCAAACTCTGCGCTTTTATTCAGATAATTTGTTGCTTACAGATTTCCTGTATTTAATAACTACACTCTATGGCTACAGTCTCAGCTCTGGTACTGTACTCCTGGATAAGGGTTGGACTCTATTCTTCTCCGGAGTTGCCAAGGGCGTGAGGCGCCGGGCGGGTGTGGGGATACTCATAAATCCCCGGCTGAGCGCGGTGTTGGAGTTTACCCCGGTAGACGAGAGGGTCGCCTCCCTGCGCCTAAGGGTTGTAGGGGGGAAAACTCTGACTGTTGTTTGTGCGTATGCACCAAACGGCAGCTCAGAGTACTCGGCCTTCTTGGAGACCCTGAATGGAGTCCTGTATGGGGCTCCAGTAGGGGACTCCGTAGTTCTGCTGGGTGACTTCAACGCCCACGTGGGCAACGATGGAGACACCTGGAGAGGCGTGGTGGGGAGGAACGGCCTCCCTGATCTAAACCCGAGTGGTCGTTTGTTATTGGACTTCTGTGCTAGTCATGGATTATCCATAACAAACACCATGTTCGAACATAAGGGTGCTCATAAGTGTACCTGGTATCAGAGTACCCTAGGCCGAAGATCAATGATCGATTTTGTGATCGTGTCATCTGATCTGAGGCCGCATGTTTTGGACACTCGGGTAAAGAGAGGGGCGGAACTGTCAACCGACCACCATCTGGTTGTGAGTTGGATCAGGGAATGGGGGAAATTTCCGGATAGACCTGGTAAGCCCAAACGAGTAGTGCGGGTGAACTGGGAACGTCTGGAGGAGGCCCCCGTCCTAGGTATCTTCAACTCACACCTCCGGCGGAGTTTTTCTGGCATTCCTGTGGAGGTTGGGGGCATTGAGCCGGAGTGGGCGGTGTTCAAAGCCTCCATTGCTGAAGCTGCGGTGGCTAGCTGTGGCCTCAGGGTCTTAGGCTCCTCAAGGGGCGGTAACCCTCGGACACCGTGGTGGACACCGGTGGTCAGGGAAGCCGTCCGATTGAAGAAGGAGGCCTTCCGGGATATGATATCCTGGAGGACTCCTGACTCGGTTGCAGGGTACCGACAGGCCCGAAGGGCTGCAGCTGCTGCCGTGTCGGAGGCTAAGCAGCGGGTGTGGGAGAAGTTCGGAGAGGCCATGGAGAAGGACTTTCGGTCGGCACCAAAGTGTTTCTGGAAGACTATCCGGCACCTCAGGAGGGGGAAACGGGGAACCATCCAAGCTGTGTACAGTAAGGATGGGACTCTGTTGACCTCAACTGAGGAGGTCGTCGGACGTTGGAAGGAACACTTTGAGGAACTCCTGAATCCGAATAACACGCCCTCTATGTTGGAGGCAGAGCTCGAGGTTGATGGTGTTTCGTCGTCAATTTCCCTGGTGGAGGTCACTGAGGTAGTCAAACATCTCCGCAGTGGCAAAGCCCCAGGGATTGATGAGATCCAGCCAGAAATGCTAAAGGCTCTGGGTGTTGAGGGGCTGTCATGGTTGACACGCCTATTCAACATCGCGTGGGAGTCGGGTACAGTGCCAAAGGAGTGGCAAACCGGGGTGGTGGTTCCCCTGTTCAAAAAGGGGGACCAGAGAGTGTGTGCCAATTACCGGGGTATCACACTTCTCAGCCTCCCTGGTAAAGTCTACTCCAAGGTGCTGGAAAGGAGGGTTCGGCCGATCGTCGAACCTCAGATTGAAGAGGAACAATGCGGTTTTCGCCCCGGACGTGGAACTACGGACCAGCTCTTCACTCTCGCAAGGATCCTGGAGGGGGCCTGGGAGTATGCCCATCCGGTCTACATGTGTTTTGTGGATCTGGAGAAGGCGTATGACCGGGTCCCCCGGGAGAAACTGTGGGAGGTGCTGCGGGAGTATGGGGTAAGGGGGTCTATCCTCAGGGCCATCCAATCCCTGTACTCCCAAAGCGAGAGCTGTGTTCGCGTCCTCGGCAGCCAGTCAGTTTCTTTCTCAGTGGGTGCTGGTCTCCGCCAGGGCTGCGCCTTGTCACCAATCCTGTTTGTGATATACATGGACAGGATATCGAGGCGTAGTCGTGGTGGGGAGGGGTTGCAGTTCGGTGGTCTGAGGATCTCGTCACTGCTTTTTGCAGATGATGTGGTCCTCATTGGATCATCGGCCTGTGACCTTCAGCGCTCACTGGATCGGCTGGCGGCCGAGTGTGAAGCGGCTGGGATGAGGATCAGCACCGCTAAATCTGAGGCCATGACTCTTAGCAGGAAACCGATGGATTGCTTACTCCGGGTAGGAAATGAGTCCTTAGCCCAAGTGAAGGAGTTCAAGTACCTCGGGGTCTTGTTCGCGAGTGAGGGTACTATGGAGCGTGAGATTGGCCGGAGAATCGGAGCAGCGGGGGCGGTATTGCGTTCGCTTTACCGCACCGTTGTAACGAAAAGAGAGCTGAGCCGCAAGGCAAAGCTCTCGATCTACCGGTCGATCTTCGTTCCTATCCTCACCTATGGTCATGAGGGCTGGGTGATGACCGAAAGGACGAGATCGCGGGTACAAGCGGCCGAGATGAGTTTTCTCAGAAGGGTGGCTGGCGTCTCCCTTAGGGATAGGGTGAGAAGCTCAGCCATCCGTGAGGAACTCGGATTAGAGCCGCTGCTCCTTTACTTAGAAAGGAGTCAGCTGAGGTGGTTCGGGCATCTGGTAAGGATGCCCACTGGGCGCCTTCCTTGGGAGGTGTTTCAGGCACGTCCAGTGGGGAGGAGACCTCGGGGAAGACCCAGGACTAGGTGGAGAGATTATATCTCAACACTGGCCTGGGAACGCCTCGGGATCCCCCCGTCATAGTTGGTCAATGTGGCCCGGGAAAGGGAAGTCTGGGGCCCCCTGCTTGAGCTGCTCCCCCCGCGACCCGACCCCGGATAAGCGGACGAAAATGAGATGAGATGAGACACTATGGTTTCTGTAAAACTTCCTTGTACGGATAGAAATCGTCAGTCTTTGTTCTATTTGTCCCAGTGGCTCTGACCTGATGCTTCACACCAGGTCTTCCTGCTCTTCTGTGTCTTCTGTCTGTGATGCAGCAGCGACGTCATCATACTCAGGACAGTTGTGTGTCTGATGGGGGAGAGAGGAGAAAATATTAAGCTTCAATGGACTTTATTCATGAAACCTGCATATAATCACAGTTCATTCAAAACAGTTTGAACGTTGTTGCGCTCCCTTTCCATTTGCTTGTTTGTTCATCAGCATGATTACACAAAAACTGAGAAAAAATTATTTCCACAAAACTTGGTGGAAGGATGGGACATGGGCCAAGAAAGAAATGTCAACGTGACGTCACCCATTTGTTTGTGAGCTGCCATTTCAAGCTCAGAGTTTTCTTCATCCTGGATCGAAAACAACAACAAACACAACATTTGACAAAATGAACTTCATAACACTGAAACTAGTGTTTGAAGACATTTGAAGAAGACAGTAGAAGAGCAGAGGGTGAACTGATGGATTTGTGTTGTTTTACCTCGTCCACAGAGTCCAGACCAGCACTGGAACCAGTACGACCACCAGAGTCACCCTGATGGTATTCATGATTATCACTGACTTCCCTAGACAACAGACAGGAGACAAGAGCAGTGTGGTTCGACTGATGACTCTGTTTGCCAGGTGATGCTGTTGGTCAGTCAGTATTGTTCATGTGCAATATGATGGGCTTGATATACAGCTGTGACACATTTGGAAATCCTGAGTAGTGATGGTTTAAGGTTCTTGTGCAATGAGAAGTGTAGGCTGTAAAAGTCAGAGTGCTAAAATCACCTGCTACAAAAGTCAGATGTAAGGTGGTGTTACTACGTCCATGTGTGTTCTGGGCCTCACACTGATACTTTCCCACCGTGTTCAGCTGTGATATCAGTGATGGTGAAGATTTGTCCTGATGCTTTTGGTGAGTCCTCGTCCTCCTTGTACCAGGTGTAGTGAGCTGCTGGGTTAGCATCACTGCTGCAGGTCAGAGTCAACAAGCTGCCCTCCATGATTTCACCAGAGGGACTCACTGACACAGAGGGAGGCTTTGGAGCGTCTGGTGTAAAACATGCAAGATCATGAAATCAACTCAGATATATTCATGAACCAAAGTGAAGAACTTTTCAATCTCTGGTTTTGTGTTTCTTGATATAGATGATCATTATTAACGCGGGGCGCCAGCACAGACAGAAGCAGGTACTGAGGCTATGGTTTTCAGCCTGTGTGTGTGAATGTACAAAATAACTCAAGATTTTTAGCTATCCATTACCTCTGTAGAAATATGGCTACTGGAGACGAAGATACAATCTTGCAAACATATCGTTTTGAATCAGCGTCAGGTGGGCCGCAGCGCAGCCCCGCAGTGGGAGCAGTGGGAGCTGGAGCTGGCGCAGCAGCCGCATCCTTCCACACTGCTGAGTCAACGTTTAGAGGTGTACCGAGGGTCTCCGCTTCGACGATCGGCATGTTTATGCGGCCACTTAGATGTCTGACTGGTAGCAGCAGCGAGCTAACACTAGCCGGGGAGCCGGGCCGGTGAAATCGGGCCGGGCTCCACCGTCTCTCCCACGGGGAGACAGAGCAGCGCGTTAGCTTGCGTCAGCTCGCGAGTTAACGGGAGCCAGGGAGCCTGGCCGACTCTCCCCGGAGCAAGCCATGTAGCAAGACTCCCTACATGGGCATGGTGTAACTATGATGTATTTTTCTCTCATGATTAATAATCCCATTCAACGCACTCTAGCGTATATCATTTCTGACATGGTGGAACCACAACAAATCGCGGGAGTTGTTTTTTTCCAGAGTTTTGGGGACATGCCAGATACCCAAATTAACCTGTAGAAGCACTACAAAAGTGGAATTTTCATAATATGTCCCCTTTAAAGTGTACCGTTGCAGGTGCAAGCAGTGGCGATTCTACATGGAATTGCGCCCCGGGCGAGACCCCCTCCGAGCGCTGAAAATATATACTTTAATTATAACAATATAATTGAAAGTGAAACTTTAATTTGCACAAATCCTTCAATAGAACATTTGAATAACACACTTAAGAGAATCAATGCACACAATTCTGCACAACACAGTAAAACATAAAAGTGGCAAAAATATATACAATCAGATATAGAAAAGTTAACAAGAGCAGAGATACAATAATATAAATATTAAGAATAATATACAAATAAGAGCAGTGGTTTTTCATGGCAGGTCAGGGAAGTTCTTAATTTTGTTTTTGTTTCTAAGAGTGTCCCCCGCACCCCTTTCCCTCCCCCTTCTCACTCAGCATCAAGCAGGGGCACTACAGTTGCAGGGGGCACCAATTTGCCAATTCCCCACACAGTGAAAATATAGATAATAGAAAACCGCTTCGCTGGCCAGATGATTTTATTTATTTCACAGAAGGAACCTTCTGTGAGATTACGTGACAGTGCTGGGTTTCATGGACATGTGGATGTTTTCTACTCACACTGGACGTCTAAGTGTAGAGACCTAGAGTTGATCCGTCCGTACTGATTCTCAGACTTGCAGGAGTAGACCCCGCTGTCCCCAGACCTAATGGAGGAGAGACGATAAACGCCCTCTGGTCCTTGAAGCAGAGTTCGGTTCTCCTTGTACCAGGTGTAGTTAGCTGCTGGGTTAGCATCACTGCTGCAGGTCAGAGTCACCGAGCTGCCCTCCATGATCTCACCAGAGGGACTCACTGACACAGAGGGAGGCTTTGGAGCATCTGAATGATAGTTTATATTAACACACAGGATCAGAATACAATCGAAACACTGTCTGTATTATTTGTTAATAGTTTAAATTTATATTATTTCCACATTATTGTAGCTTCATGAGGAGCAGTAAACTCACACACTGTAGGAGAAGGGAAACGCTCCTGTCCTTCTATAGCACAGTGATAGCTGTCTTCAGCCTTAACGTGTCGGAGGTGAAAGTATTTTTTGCGTCCAACAGGTTTATTGTTGTTGTACCAAACGTAGGAAAGATGATCAGGGAGCTGACACCTGCTGTGACAGGTCAGCTCTGTCCAGGTAGAAGATGGATTGGCTGTTGATCTCCTCACATGTAACTGGAGCTGAGGATCTGTAAAAAAATGTGATTTTATTTCAACATACAAACTAACATTTCAAACTGACTCTTATGAAAATGTTACCTGTGACAGACAGAGTGACTCCAGCATAACCAGTTAAACTCCCTCCAGGTTGGTTTGTTGTGAACCTGAACTTGTACACAGCTGAGTCGCTCACCGTCAGGTTAGAGATTCTCAGAGTGCACGTGTTGTTTCCACAGAGATACTCCACACGACCTGAATACTCCGGATCAGTCCTTAGATCACTGTAAATCCCATTACTCTCTTGAATGAACCAGAATGTTTCCTGAACTTTAGTATCATGGTTATTAAATGTGGATGGGTATGTGTAGGTACAGGTAATGTCCACTGTTGATTCTCTGAAGGCACAGATCTCAGTAGAAATGTAACTCACATCCCAGCCATTCTGACTAAATACCACTGTAACACAGAGCACATTAGAGAATCAGAAGATAAACTTATACATTTATAAAACTAGCTCACACTTCAGAGTGAGGGAGAAACACACTGTTGGAGGTGAGGAACATGAGGAACCTTGTATAAGTTGATCTCATAATGGAGCAAACTGGCCAATATGGAGGAAATGATCTGTATCTTTATGCAGAGTCGACCAAAGATGGACGACATGTCTCCACTTCCTCCCACTCTCCAGAAATGAAGCCAAAATGTCCTGGATACCAACGCTGCCATATTTCACATTTGGAACCACAGTCTGCACAGTAGGGATCCGGAGATGGAGCCACAGTATCAAGGTCCCGCCCATACATGAGCTCAACCAATCCTGAATCAGCCTCAGCTGTCAATCATGAAGTTTAATCTAATTTGAATATCATCAAGTAACTAATTAAAACCAAACTTATGAGAAACATTAACACAAGAGTTTGATAAGAACAACCTAAAATGACAGAAACCGTCTTTGATAAAAATGTATTTGACTTTTTAGATTGGTCCATGTCATTCCCACTAGCATGGAGGAGACAGGATGTATGTTCTATACAGCAGCCAGCCACCAGGGGGCGATCAAGATGCTTTGACTTCACTTATGGAAAGCAGTCATGTCTTCTATCTTTATTTACACAAGCAGAATACTAGTAGTATTACTACACTAGTTTGTCAGTACTGACAGTAATATCCCAAGAGTTCAATGTGCCCATGCAGAAAATTTGTATTTAAAGACACGTGAAGTTATGGTACAATGCATTATCTCAAATACTCCAGCAGATGGTGCTGTTAGTGAAATACTGTAGATTAAACTCACACATTGACGGAGAGCGGAAATCCTCGTGTCCTTCAACAGCACAGGAAACACTGTCTGCAGAATGAAAATAACCTAAATAAGATGCTCCTTTCTTCTTCTTCTGTTGGTTCTTGTACCAGACGTAGTTCAGATGATCAGGAAGACGACAACTGCTCTGACACCTGAGCTCTGCATTGTTGTTATAGTAAGACTTCTCTGATCTGCTCACCTGCACAAGCAATTCTGTGTGTGAGAATAAGGAATTAATTTTAGTCCAAACTAACAACACACACATGCATATAAAAGTGCACAGCTGCACTCAAGTGAACCAAACAAGATGTAGGAAATAAATGAATGAATGTTCAGATGTAAATGTTACCTGTGACCAACAGGGTGACTCCAGTGGAACCAGTTAAACTCCCAATAAGTTGGTTTGTTGTGAACCTGAACTTGTACACAGCTGAGTCGCTCTCTCTCGGGTTAGAGATTCTCAGAGTGCACGTGTTGTTTCCACAGAGATTCTCCACACGACCTGAATACTCCGGATCAGTGCTTAGATCAACGTGAATACCATTACTCTCTTGAATGAACCAGAATGTTTCCTGAACTGTAGTATCATGGTTATTAACTGTGGATGGGTATGTGTAGGTACAGTTAATGTCCACTGTTGATCCTCTGACGGCACAGATCTCAGTAGAAGTGTAACTCACACCCCAGCCATTCTCACACTGTACCACTGTAACACAGAGAATCAGATTCATAACGACACCAGAGAACAAATTAGTTTACTTTTTTACATTCTGTAGAAAAGAAACACTTTTCCATGAGCAGCATTCCATAGCTTTTCAACTAATGACTCCACACACTGATGACAATTCCTGCATCGAGAGGAGAGGAACTCAGTTATGATGAGAATAATAATAATAATAATAACATGTTTCAGACCCTTTAATATTTTAAATAATACTGATAATAATTCAGATTTTTTCTTTCTGCATCACATTACAGGTGGTGATCTGAAAATTAATGAATGGTTCATTTATATTTTTACTTTCTTTCTTGAACTAACTTCAGGTGAATCAGAAGTCCGAGTGTAAAATAGGGTGACAACATGAATGTAGACGTACAGTACCTGTCACAGTGAGAAGAAGGACAACAAATCCACTCGCTGCTGCAGTTACACTCATAGTAGCTGCTGCTCTCATCTGTGACTTCAAACAATAAAAACGTCCACAGATAAATAATGTGCACAAGATGAAACTCAGTCACATCACAGACACGTCTACCTACAAAACAGAACAGGTTGAGAAAGTCAGACTGTTAAACATACCCAACTTCCTTCTTCTTTACACCGACCTGCATGCTGAGCCCGATGGTGGTAGATTAAACTGTGGTTTGAATGAGTGTGCGAAACAACTTAGGTCAACATCACAACATCTCACTGACACAAGAAATACAAAGTTAAGGAGACTTGAGAAAAAACTGTGTTGTTTTTAATCTCATCTGTTCAGTGTCTCATTAAGATGCAATAAAGATTCACATGAAAAAGACAAATTAAAGAAAGATTTAAAACTGAATTGGAAAATAAACTGCCATTAATTCTGTTGGAGCCATTTTATTTTAGAACAAGTTTGACTAAAGTTGACCAGCTGAGACTAAAACCAGCCAGTGACGTCACATTCAGCAGAACAAAGTCAATGGAACCAGGGGTTGACGAGAGACAAAGACTCTGTAGAGAAGCAGATTTTCAACCGCACGCTCCTAAGTTTGTTGATTTTCATTAATTACCGTTTGTAATTTTGCTACCTCAAACTTGGACATAATTGAATTACTATACGTTAAGCTACCAGTTGACTTGAACTAGACATCAGGCCTCCTAATATACACACATTCACACCAGAAAAGCAGCGAAAATACATTCTTAGGGCTGCAATATTGTATATTGTATAAGTGCTATAAAGTAAGAGATTGTGCACTCAGTGCTGCTGCTAGCCATTTTGGAGCCCTAAGCATAACTCCTTTATGATGCCCCCTGAGAAAAAAATTTGTTAACGGGGGGCACCATCGTAACTTCGTTTGAGCAATTAAATATACACTGCTTAAAAAAAATGAAGGAACACTTTTTTATCAGGGTATGGCATGAATTCAATTGCACTTTTTTGATAATTATCTGGTCAGTTAAGTAGCAGAGGGGGTTGTTAATCAGTTGCTGCTGCATTGGTGTTGATGGAATTAACAACAGGTGCACTAGAGGGGCAACAATGAGACGACCCCCAAAATAGGAGTGGTTTTGCATGTGGAGGCCATTTCAAGTTTCTCCCTCTTGATCACTTCGACTGGTTTTCCATTAGTGTTGGCTTTAGCTAGAGTCATTATCTCTGCTGGGAGCATGAGGCGATTCCCTTCTTTCATGTGTGTTGGAAACTACTGTGAACTCACTCAAAATCGACATGTCCAAGTTTCAGGATCCTCTTCCGTCCCTCATCTGGGACATGAAATCGTGACACATCAGACGGCAACATGGGACAAAGTGACATTAATTAATCTTCAGGTAATAAATGGCAACAACCACAGGACAATAAAATGTCAAGTCTGACTTCAACATAATTCAGGTGTGAGTGATTACATTTAATTTCATTTAGCTGACACTTCTGTCCAAAGCGACTCACAATGAGTGCATCAACCATGACGGAACATACCTAGAGCAACAAGAATCAAGAAAGTACAATTTCTCAAAAAAAAGCAAAACTACAAAGTGCTATAAGTAAGTGACATTTAAGTGCTACTAAATTGTTAGTTTTAAACTGTTATTGAAGGTATAGTCTGAAGAGGTGTGTTTTTAGTTTGAGGCGGGAGATGTGTAAGCTTTCTGATGTCCGGATGTCGATGTGGAGCTGGTTCCACCGTTTAGGAGCCAAGACAGGAAACAGTCGTGATTTAGATAAGTGTCTGGCAGTGAAGGGGGAGCGAGCTGATTGGTCTGGATGGACAGTGAGAGAGACAGATACCTTAAAGACCAGATTTTCAGGCACTTTCACATTGGCTTCACTTTAGAATCCAGAGCAGTGGCGTTTCTACATTAGGAGCACGTGGGACACTTCCCCACCAGATCTTGATGGCGCTTGTGACGGTGCGCACGGCGTCCGTCACGGCAGTGATGCACTGCCCCGGTTACACGTGTCTGACGGTGCGCGCAGCGACTGTCACGGCAGATATACACTCCGCGTGGACACGTGTAATTATTATAAATGTTAAATGTGTGTGTTTCATGTCTGTTGTCCGGGTCCATGTACTGTGTTTGTTTGTTAACCCGTCCATTTTTCATACATACCTCCGTGCATAAGCTTCCTTCCACCATTACACCGCTACAATCAAATATCTTTTGTACCCGTCGGTTTGCTGTTTAAATCACCACGCCATACAATGTGTTGTTATAAATGTTCCGTTTATTTAGTTTTAAATCACCCGTCATTTCATTTTTACACAGCGTTGCTTTTACCGTGCTTCCGCGTCGCGTCTCTGTTTGTTATGTCTGGAAACCGAGCAGAGCACGATGCGGAAGTAAATAGGCGATCGACTTCCGGGTAAGCCGGAAGTGAACCCGCGGGGGTTTTATTTTGTTAAGATTTAAGATAATCGTGACGTGTTCCGGTTACACTTACAGCTGTTATCTCTGAAAGCCATCCTGAGAGCTTGCTCTGTTTTTTACTTTTCATCCTTACTTGCAGATTGGACACAGAGATTTCCCGGCTCAAACACTTGTCAGCTTCCTGTCAACAGATGTGAGAAGGGGAAGAAGTGGTTTGAATAAGAGAACAAACAGTTGCCACCAGAACTATTGCAACAGAAATGCCAATTTCGAAATCAACCGGTTAGAATAACAACAACAAGACGTGGCGCACAAAACTGAGAGAATACATGTATCTCAGGATTAAATAGAGGAGCCTTGTAGGTAGAGGACACTGCCAAAGATGACCAAAGATTTTCAATTTGAAAAGACAACAAGATTCAAGAGGCGCCCACTAAAGTGCCCATATTGTTTAAAATATCCTTAATCACTCGAAGGGGTCATCGCTGTCATTCAACGTCTCAGTGACTGTCCTCCAGATGCAACAGTTGTGTCTTTTTAAATCTCTTCACGCTGTCTTGACGGCCTCTGAGGCACCAATCACATTGTGAAGATTAACTTACCCAACCCCATTGGCTAAAGTAATCTGCACATCCATGCACATTTTTGGATAACAGTTTAGATTAACGTACAGTGTAATATTTTGTACAAATGCTGTACAAATACATCACGTATCAGTACTTATATGCAGGTAATGAGGAAGAACTTGTGAAGTTCATCAAACAGAGAGGTACAATTTTGGGATCTTGCAAAGAACGTAATTCGTAGGTATGTTATATGTAGCAGGTACATATTCTACCATTACAGAGTATTTATATAACCTATTGAACTTTTGTTGGAAAGACCAACAAACAGGTTAACTACATTGATCCTACGTAATTTTGGGGTAAGCTGTTTAAATTGAATTGTACAGGTTGATGGGTTTTCAAGACACCATTGAAAGAGTGTTCAATGTTTATTCAGGCTAATCAAGGTTAAAATAACAAAGTTATTTGAATCGTTCATTTGATGTGTCCTTTATGTAAGAGGCTGCTGCACTTCTGTAAAGTTGAGGGACTGGCTGAGAGAGGATCATCCCTGACCACATGTTTCTTTGTTCTGATGACGAAGGAGATCCTCCAGAACTCAGTCTCCCAGGGTGCTGCCACTTCACACCGAGGTTTGAAAACTGACCGTGGACACAACTTTCACCCACTACTGGTCACTCTGGGCCCCATGACCCATGAGGTCACCAGGCCAGTATCAGCCAAGTCCCCCCTCTCCTCTTTCTCGTTATACACAACTCTTCGAGAGGAGAAGTTTGACTCTCCAGCTCACCTCTTTTTCTGCTTAACTTCCATGGAGGAGATGTGTAGGTCTCCAGTTCACACTGCCAGGGAAACTTCCCCCTATCCAAGCTCTACCAACCTTCAAGCAGGCCTGCCTGGAGCAGACTGCTATAACCTCACAAAGGCAGCGACGCAAGAGCCTGCCTCAGAACTTCAGCACAAGATCTGCATCGCACAGCTGAACCACAAACACAGGAGCCACAACCCAGCAAGACGACTTCACTGGACTTCAAACAGCAAATCAGCCTTTTTTCCCTTTTCATGGACGGGTAACACAACTGGGTTAAATAATTATACTAGGCTAAGCAAAGACTGTTTATTCGATTCCGTGTGATGTTTAAGTTTGATTTGTGTTGCTGTGATATTTTGGTTATAAGTTATTTGAAAGTTAATGTTAGTTATGTAATGCTCTTCACAGTCTGTCTTTGCATTCAACTAGCTACTTTCTCTAACCTGGCACCAACACACACGCACATGACACACACTCACACACACCCATCTCCCTAAAAGTGACACACAAATGTGATCTCAGCCACATGGTATAAACACCAGAGGCCTTCATAGAACAGTGGCCAGCTGCCATTTTGAAAGCACACTCACTCACACACACACACGAATACTCACATACACATCTGTAAGTACACTTTTAGTAGTGTGTGTTTTTATACTTTTGTTAGGGTTAGGTTCATAGTACAAATTTTTTTCTTCAACAAATGTTACAGAAATTGAATTTTGCCAACCTCTACACTTCCAAGAACTCCATATCTTTCAACTTTGCTAACTATCTATGTGGTAATTTTTGTTAAAGTAATTTAATTATTGATTCGAGTTCCAAATTTGTAGTTAGCACTTTCATGAGATTTAATCAATAAGTTGGCTATATTTTTTTTATATTTGTAGTGGCCGTTCCACTCAGTTCCAACACGACGGCCACTTTGTTGTGTCTGAGGAGTAATCTCACAGCTGACTCGTGTCCAAACATCAGCCCCAGTCCCGTTGTAACCCGATGTTAAACGAATCCAAAAGGCAGGTTATATATTAAGTGATGGATCTCAAGTCAAAAACTTGAGATCGCAGCGGACTGCGCAGCTATCGTGACGTGAAGGGGATTCGACTATTACCTGGGCGCACGGACAAACGCCAGTGTGGTTGAAAAAGGACCTGCCGCAGGAATTACGCAGGAAATTGGATTATTGATTATTGACAGCAACTTGTGCATTTTACTGAGGCTGCAGGACTCTAAGAACAGGCTGCTGGCCAAGTCAAGGTGAGACGCTACACCAGCAACACGTCATGGCAGATGAAGATGAAGATTGTGACGCACTTGCGGACCACGGCCACCAGAGGGCAGCCAAGCCCACGGAAAGGTCAATGGAGGAGATGATCCATCATCACATCAATGCCAGAAGAGGTAAATTAAGAATGTTAACAAACAAGTCAAACGAACTGGATTCATTAATGGAAAACAAATGCAACCTGGAGGAAGTTAAGTTAAGGCTTAAAGTTCTTAAAGCAACTTATGAGGACTTTAAAGAATGTAACAGCACGGTGATTCTCTATCTTCATCATGATGAAATAAATAAGGACCAAGAAGAGTGGTTCTATCCTAAGGAAGATAGGGTGAAGGAATTCATTCAGAAGACTGGAATGTGGATTAAGGATGCTGAGTTGGAAAAAGAAACGTCTCCAGCAATTGATGATGATGTAACTCATAGGGGGGACTGGAGGGAAAGTGTGTCTGTGGTGTCCCAATCTAGCGGGTCAAAGTCTGGCAGTGGAAGTAGCAGAGCATCTTCTGCACGCTTAAGAGAAGAAGCCAAGCGGGCAGCTCTGGAAGCCAAGGCAGCTGTATTCAAAGAAAAGCAAGCTTTAGCATTAAAAGAAGTACAGTTGAATACAGAGAAGGAAGAACTGGAACTTAAAACCGCTTTAGCAATGTCCAATGCTAAAATCAGGATCTATGAAGAATATGATTCCCCTGTTAAAGGTGATGATATGAATGAATATATAGATGCTGTAAACCCACCACACACTCAATTAAAGAAGGAAATTGCCCAGAAAGAAGCAGGACACCTTCGAATACACAACCCCCTCAGGTACGAAAAGCCTCCCGATAGGATGTTTGCTGCAGGTGGAGCTAGACATAAAGAACGAAGAGATGAAGAATCAGCTGAAACATCACATGGGGTTCCTCTGCATCAAATTGACACAACAAAGGATGTCTTCAACGTAATTAAGCAGCAGGCTGACATCACAGAGTTGCTTGTAAAAAACCAGAACTTAGCACGCCTGCCACAACGAGACATCCCTGTGTTCTGTGGGGACCCTCTTGATTTTAGATCTTTCCTCAAGGCATTTGAGCACACTGTAGGTTCCAGAACAGACAATAACGCTGACAAACTGTACTTTTTGGAGCAGTACACGCGAGGGGATCCACAGGACATTGTTAAAAGTTGCCAGCATATGCCAGCACATCGGGGTTACCACGAAGCCATGCAAATGCTGGTTGGTCGCTATGGCAACTCACTGAAAATTGCCACAGCCTTGATGGAAAAAGTGTTTAGCTGGCCGCAGATAAAACCGGAGGACGGCGTGGCCCTTAACAATTTCTCTCTCTTTCTCTTGGGCTGTCGTAATGCGTTAGAAGATGTGGACTACCTTGATGAGCTGGATAACCCCACAAACATGAGAGTTATTGTCGCAAAGCTGCCCTACAAAATGAAAGAGCGATGGCGGGGACTGGCTTTCGACATCCAGGAAAAAAGTCAAAGGAGAGTTAGATTTAAAGATCTAGTCGCCTTTGTTGACAGGCAAGCCAAAATCATCACAGACCCTCTCTTTGGAGATTTGCAAGGCCCTGCTGCTGAAAAGAAGGAAAAAAAGGTTTCCATGGTGGACAGAAGTTTCCGGAAAGAAAGAATAAAAGGAAGCAGCTTTGCTACCAACGTGGCTACAGCCAAAGAGAAGGATGATGGAGGGTCAAAGAGAAGGAGTTACACTACATCACACACTGTTGCATTCAGTAAGCCATGCTTGTTCTGCCAAAGGAATCACACCCTAGAGGAGTGTCGTGTTATTGCAGAAAAACCTCATAAGGACAAGCTGGACTTCATATGGAAGGCTGGACTTTGCTTTGGATGCCTGGTTAAAGGGCATACAAGTAAAGACTGCAAAAATAAAATGTCATGCCAAGCATGTTCTGGAAGGCATCCCAGTATGTTGCACATATACAGAGACGAGAACGCCTACAGCCGGCCAGGTGTAAAAAGACAAGAGGATGCTTCTTCTGATCAAGCGGTTGTTTCCAGCGCATTGGTGAGCCTAACCCAGAAGAAAAAACCCTGTGTTGGGGCCGGAGACCAGTGTGTTCTTGCCATACTGCCAGTTTATATCAAGGCAAAGAAAGGAAACAAAGTTGTTGAAACATATGCGTTTATTGACCCTGGGAGCTCAGCAACCTTTTGCACAGACTCTCTAGCAAGGCAGCTAAATCTGCAGGGAAAAGGAACTGAGCTGGTCTTAACCACAATGGGCTCAACAAAGGAAGTGAGAAGCTGCCTTATTAGAGATCTGGAGATCTGTGGACTGGAGGAAACTAGCTTCATCAGCATGCCTAAGGTCTTCACCCAAAAGACCCTTCCAGTAAAAAAGGAACACATTCCCACGCAGGAGGACCTTCAAGCATGGCCATATCTCCATAACGTGAGGCTGCCGCATATCGATGCTGAAATTGGGCTCCTCATTGGAAATAACGTGCATGAAGCTTTCGAGCCTTGGAAGGTCATTCACAGTCAAGGCAATGGGCCATATGCAGTTAAGACAATTCTTGGATGGACTGTTAATGGTCCACTCCGAGAACACAGGGACGGTGCTTTGGATGGTGATGGGCAGCAGCATGTGACAATTAACCGCATCTCAGTAGAGACAGTGGAAAAACTGCTCATACAGCAATACAACGCGGACTTTCCAGAGCATTGCAATAATGAAGAGGTGGAAATGTCACAAGAGGACAAGCGCTTTATTTCCTCTGTGTCTAACTCAGTTAACCATGCAAACGGACATTATTACATTAATCTACCAACAAAGAAACCTCTGATTATTATGCCAAACAACCGAAATGCTGCAGTGCAGCGAGTGCTGAACCTCAAGAAGAAGCTAATCAAGAACTGCAAATTTCACCAGGAATACACAGACTATATGAATGACTTGTTAAAAAAGGGGTATGCAATTGAGGTGCCAGAAACACTGCTGAACCTACAGAACGGGAAGGTTTGGTACATCCCACACCATGGGGTTTACCACCCACAAAAGAAAAAGCTCCGTGTGGTTTTTGACTGCGCTGCAAGTTATCAGGGCACATCCCTGAACAAAGAGCTGCTTCAAGGACCAGATCTCACAAACACTCTCCTAGGAGTGTTAACAAGATTCAGACAGGAGCATGTTGCACTAATGGCGGATGTGGAAGCCATGTACCACCAAGTAAGAGTTCCAGAAGAGGACACAGACCTCCTGCGTTTCTTGTGGTGGCCACAAGGAAATCTGACAGAGGAAGTTAAAGAGTACAAAATGGTTGTACACCTCTTCGGTGCCACCTCATCCGCTAGCTGTGCCAACTATGCTTTAAGGAAAACAGCAGAAGAAAACAGACCTGAAGCATCATCTGAGGCTGTGGACACAGTTCTCATGAACTTTTATGTGGATGACTGTTTAAAGTCAGTCAGCAGTGATTCTGATGCTATTTCCCTAAGTAGTGACCTCATGACCCTGTGTGCTGCTGGAGGCTTCCATCTGACAAAATGGACAAGCAATAGTCGAGCTTTCTTAGCGGCTATTCCTGAGAAGGAGAAGGCAAAAGAAGTTAAGGACTTGGACCTGTCTACGGATGGTCTTCCTGTCGAAAGAGCGCTAGGCGTGCTCTGGTGCATTGAGTCAGACTGCTTCAAGTTTCGGGTTAATGTCAGCCAGAGACCAGTCACAAGAAGAGGGGTTTTATCATTTGTAAGCTCCATATATGACCCGTTGGGATTCCTCGCTCCAGTAGTTCTCCCAGCTAAAATCCTCTTGCAACAGCTCTGCAAGGAAAAGCTCACTTGGGACGAGAGGATACCTGACAAGCTCGCCCAATGCTGGAAGAATTGGGTGAACAACCTACCTCAGCTTTCAAACTTCCAAGTAAGGAGATGCATTAGGCCTGAGAACTTTGGGCCTATTGTGAGTGCCCAGCTACATCACTTTTCGGATGCAAGCGAAAACGGATATGGGACAGTGTCATTTTTGAAGCTGACAAACAATGCAGGCCATGTGCATTGTGCTTTCATGATGGGAAAGGCACGGGTGGCTCCACTGAAGCAAGTTACCATCCCACGCATGGAGCTGTCAGCTGCTGTTGTGGCTGTCAGCATGGACACAATGTTAAGAAAGGAGCTCCAGTTGGATTTACAAGACTCCATGTTCTGGACTGACAGCACCACTGTATTGAAGTACATTGGAAATGAAGCATTACGTCTTAAAACCTTTGTAGCAAACAGAGTTGCAGTTATCAAAGAGGCAACAAAAAAGGAACAATGGTGTTACATTAACACAACAGAAAATCCAGCCGACTGTGCATCTCGTGGACTCACTGCAGAGCAGTTCATGGCTAAACAGAGCTGGATTGAAGGACCATCAATCTTGAGGGACGTGGAAAATCAAGCATCAGGAAAGCAGGAATATGTGGTGCTTTCTGAGGATGATGATGAGGTGAGGAAGGCTGTCATTGTAAACTGTACAGCTGTCGCGGATTGTACCGACTTGGATAAGTTAATGAACTATTACTCTGACTGGCATCGTCTTAAGAGAGCAGTAGCTTGGATGCTACGGCTGAAAGAGGGTTTGCTGCTTTCAAGTAAAGGACAGCAAGATTTGAGAACTGCCTTGCATAAAGGACCTCTAGGCGTGGAGTGTCTGAACAAAGCCGAGATGGATATAATCCGATATTGTCAGCACTGCAGGTTCCAGGCAGAAATCTCTGCATTGAAAAAAGGAAAACAGATTCTGAAAGGAAACAGTCCCATATGCAAGTTAGATCCAATGTTGGACAGCGGCATCTTAAGGGTAGGAGGTCGCCTGAGCAAGTCTGCAATGCCTGAGGAATCAAAGCATCCCATAATTATGCCAAAGGACATGCATCCCACAACCCTGCTTCTGCGGTACATCCATGAAAAGGTTGGTCATTTAGGTAGAAACTATACAATCTCTCGTCTACGCCAAAAGTTCTGGGTCCCAGCAGCTAACACAGCAGTGAGGAAACTTCTGTCCAGGTGTGTTACATGCAGAAAAATCCAAGGAAAAGTTCATGGGCAAAAAATGGCAGACCTGCCTTCAGATAGATTACTACCAGACAAGCCACCTTTCACCCATGCAGGTGTGGACTATTTCGGCCCCATAGAGGTCAAAAGAGGTCGAAGTATCGTTAAAAGGTATGGCGTACTGTTTACCTGCCTGACAACCCGAGCTGTTCACCTGGAGGTCTCTCACACGCTTGACACAAACTCATGCGTAAATGCCCTCCGACGGTTCTTGTGTAGAAGAGGTCAAGCTTCCATTATAAGGTCAGACAATGGCACCAACCTAGTCGCTGCTGAGAAAGAGCTACGAGTAGCTATGCAGCAATGGAACCAAGCCAGTATCCAGGATGCTCTTGCTCAGAAGGGAGTCAAGTGGATTTTCAGCCCACCTGCTGGACCCCATTTTGGAGGAGTGTGGGAGAGACAAGTGAAATCAGTGAAAAAGGTTCTCAAGTCTGTTCTTCGGGAGCAAACCATAGATGACGAGTGTCTTCAGACTTTATTATGTGAAGTTGAGGCAATACTTAATGACAGACCGCTAACAACATTGTCTGAAGACCCGAATGATCTTGAGGCTTTGACACCTAATCACTTGCTGTTGTTAAATAAGAAGCCCTTTCTTCCAGCAGGCCTGTTTCACAAAGATGACTGCTACTCACGACGCAGGTGGAAGCAAACTCAGTATCTCGCAGACCTGTTTTGGAGAAGGTGGGTGCGTGAATATCTACCCAGCCTTCAAGAACGTCAAAAGTGGAATACTGTCAAGAAAAATATGGAACCAGGACAAATTGTGATGATCCTGGATGACAATGCCCCCCGGAGCTCTTGGCTTCTGGGGAGAGTCGTGCAAACTATACCAGACGAAAAGGGACTAGTTCGACGAGTGCTTGTCAAAACCAAGTTCAGGACCTTGGAGAGGCCTGTGGATAAACTCTGCCTCATATGCGATGTGGACGCTTAGAGTAACTGCAGTCGTGTGCAGGACCGAGTGTAGGTGTATGGCTACTCTGCAACTGAAAGGAGAAAGTGACTGTTGAACATTTTAAGCTCCATTACGGGGTGAAGACGGATTACTTCCTCTCGTGCGCATGCAAATGTAAAAAAAAAGAAAAAAGAAAAAAAAATGTGTCTTTTGTATGTTGAAAATATTTTGGTTTAACTTGGCTCTTGTTGACTATGTTGCACGTAAATAATTATAAAGTTATCCTGCCTTATAATTAGGGGCCGTAATTGTAAGAGCCACTATGCAGCAAGTGTGTGTGTATAGTTAAATATTTATGTTGTTTCGATATTTTCTTATATGGTCCAAGTTTTGTAGTTTAAGCTTTGTACAGTTGAATTATATTTTGTATATTGTGTTTTCTATATTCATGTATATTTTGCTTTGAGCACTGTTTGCGTCGTTTTTGCAACAGTGAGGAGGCCGTAAGGCGGTTCTCCATATATGTGCGTGGTGGAGCCAGCTCGGGTGGTTAGTGACGCGCATGAAGAGTGGTGAGTGAGGAGTCTGAAAGGGTAGACTCAAACAAGTTTTTGACCGTGTAAATATACGAGACAGTTACGTGGACTCTTCGCGTAAAATGTAATGGGCATTTGCGTGAAGAAGAGTGGAAAGTGATTGTGGATGTCAGGATTATGCATAAAGTGACATTATGACCAGCATGGGATCAAGTAATGCCAGGATTTGATAATGGATCGTTTTGAACGGTGTTTCTGAGCTGTGCTGGAAAAGAAAATAAAAGATCCATCACTTAATATATAACCTGCCTTTTGGATTCGTTTAACATCGGGTTACAACGGGACTGGGGCTGATGTTTGGACACGAGTCAGCTGTGAGATTACTCCTCAGACACAACAAAGTGGCCGTCGTGTTGGAACTGAGTGGAACGGCCACTACAATATTTATACTCAATATTTGTTCTTATAACCACATTTTTTTAATGCCCAAAGGCACACCATTAAACTGTGCCATGCTGACGGTATCATATGGACAACAAGCCTGGTTATTTTCCCTCACAATAATAGAATGATTACCTGGGAAATTGGTGAATATGATTTTATTAAAGCCCTTTACTCAAAATGTTAAAATCAGCAGATATATCGTGGATTAGCTCATTTATCTGGATTAACACCAAAGTGTAATTGATTCTTAAAGGGATTGTATTGTTGTCTTTCTAATATAGCTGAATTACACAACACCTGTTCATTATCCATGCTATAATTAAACCCAGTTGTTGATGTTCTCCCCACAAACATTTCACATGGAGCAGAACTTTAATAAAAGTATAAAACTGGCACGACAAACTACAAACTGAAGGCATAAAAACAACTGATACGGATCAAATGATACTCATTTTATTTCAGTTGACAGAACAGAAGAAAGTAACATTGTTGTGTATTTTCAGAACTTGTGAAAGTAGAGCAGTTTATTACTATGTCTCCCTATGTAGTTTATTTTTGATTTTGTTTGTCCCCAATAGAATGACTGTATAAAAACAGACACAATCTGTTGAATTTACATACAAGACAATGTAAAACATTATTTTTACAGATTGCAATTTTCTTAAAAAGGTTCTGTTTATAGAATTTAGTGATATCTAGTGAAGTGTCATGTTGCAGCTGAATGCCCCTCACCTCACCCTCCCCTTTCAAACACGTAGAGGACCTGTAGTAGCTTCGGTTGTCATAAAAACTCAAAAGGTGTTTAGTTTGTCCAGTCTGGGCTACTGTAAAAAACATGGTGGCCTCCGTAGAAAGGACTCGCTCCTGAAGTAACTATAAAGTATTTAAATTCAAAGGCCCCATTCTAGAATGAGGAAAACAACTATTCATACAATTTAGATGAAACACACAAACGAAAATATCACTAGAATTGTTTTATATTCAATTTCTGTGGATAGGTGCCCTCACCTAAATCTTACACACTGAACCTTTAAAGGTTGTGTAAAAAGAATAAAGGGCTTTACAAATTATAGCTTGACATTTAATGAACAATGACATCAACTGTAAAGTTTAATGTGAAATGTCTTTTTAAAACTGAACATTTCACCATCAACCAAAAGCTGCGTTTGCTCACGGTGGGGCGGTAGTCTTTTCAATCCACTGTTTGTATGGCCCATAACAGAGGTCCAAAGATGCAAGTGGGAAACCACCAACAAGTTTTTTATGAGCAAATGAAATGACACCATAAATCTTGTCCTGGTACACCACTCCTCCACCAGAGTCACCCTGTGAAAGACATACGTGTATGTATTTATTAATATCCAACAATTGAAACTAGTTAAAGATGAAGAAACAAAACAAAGTTTAAAAGTGAGTACTCACGCGAGTGGCATCCACCAAAGTTCTATTGGCACAGATAAAGTGCTCATGTTTAATGGTTTGGTAAGCTTTTGGTGATTTCAGAAGCAGATGGCTTCTGAGTGTCTCACAGTCGATGACGTCCATATCAGCACATTGCAGAGTTTTTGAAGAACCATGTTCTGAGGAGAAGACATGTTTTTACCAATGAACACACCACTGGAGGATTATTATGCTTATTGACACTTTGATAAATTACATTGAACCTGTGAGAGATCTTTTGTATAAATAAGCAAAACGATATGAATACAAAGAAAAACTGATTGATTTAAATATTTGTCTCAACAAAAAAAGAACACAAGGAAAAACAATTATAAAAATAATCAATTAACATAAATCTCACGTCTTTCATTTTTTGGGCCAACTGTTGTGGCACCGTGACCTGCAATCTGAATCGCGGCACCTCTGTAAAAAACTAAAATTCGAGTTAAAATATATTTGAAACTATACAAAGTAAATTAACTAATTCTTCTTTATATTTTCAAATGTTCACTGGATCGATGAGAACTCACATCTTGGGAGGATGTTGACAATCGGGAGGTTGGCTACTGGATTAGGCAGCTTTACTAAGGCAAGGTCGTGGTGCTTGCCGCAGCTGTCTTTGAAGAACTCAGGGGGATCTTTGATTCCTACTATTTTAGGAGGACCAGGATGCACGCCTATATGTGCATTGAACGTCCTACAGGTAAAAGTTAAAGCATTACTGAATCACAGCCAACACGTCATATTCTAACAGTCAGTTATTAAACAGTTTTCCATCAAACCATTAATGACCGGTGCATCAAGACATTAAAGTAAAAGTTGCTTCACTTTCTCACTGTCCTGGCGCAAAGCAGTGAGCTGCAGTCAGAATCCACTGGTCAGTGATCAGAGTGCCGCCACACTTGGTATATCCTGTGGATAACAGCTTGACATGGTACAGACGCTCATTTGGTCCACACTCTTTACCTCCGATGATTCTCTTCTCCAGATCAACCACGGTGCTCACTGTCACACCTGAATGAGACAGAGAACAACACCTTATCACAGTATCTGACAAAAAGAAAAAGAAGCAGCAGCAGTATTTCTTGGTCAGACCCAGTTGTGTCACAAAACGCTTCACTTTCACACCTTGATAAAAGACAGAAATGCGATGCATTGCTTTACTGAAACAGTTTGAAACTAGAACCCAGAGAGAATTGCTGCCTACTCACCAAGCCACATGGCAAAGAGAAGAGTTGTGAGAAAAGCCATCGCTGTCATTCACCGTCTCAGTGACTGTCCTCCAGATGCAAGTCTTTTTAAATCTGTTCACGCTGTTCCGTCGGCCTCTGAGGCACCAATCACATTGTGACGATTTCTGACGCAACCCCATTGGCTAAATTAATCTGCACATCTATGCTAATTGTTGTTTATGTCCCATTGCATTGAATCGCCAGCAACAGTTAATAATGTTGAAAAACTGTTAGTTCCTCAAACTATTTTACAGTTAGTTCCTACAGTTTGGTTTGTGTCTCAAAGGACAGCATAAAAACGACTTCCCTCATTACAGCTTTGCTCTGATTCCCCAACGGTTCTTGTTGTATTTCATGAGCAGTATTTCAACATTCACAAAATAAATCGCACCTTAATCGACGCCTTTCTGACACAGTGTCAACAACGATTTGAATGTTTTTCAATCAGTTTAAATGAAAGAAGCAGGCAATTTACTGGACGACTTTGTAGCGTTAGACATCTCTGCAGCAGTCTATCGTTTGGCAGTCACCAGAGTGGTTTGCAAGTAACTAATAATTACGGGTGAAAAAGAACATCACACCTTCGTCTCTTTGGTCTGTGAACTCGAGACCGTTTAATCTGCGCATGCGCACAACAGCATCCCAGTGCACGCAGGCACCTCATGTTTATGTGTCATCACTGCATGGGCTCACAGTGGCTTAACATGGCATTGCTACGTATATGCTCAACACTCCCACTCAAAGACATGTGTATAGCTCTCTCTATCGGTAAATAAAAACCCCAAAATACAAAACTCCAAAATAAAACATTTGGCATACTGGCAGTGTTCTAAAAACTTCAAAACGTTTACATCTGCTAATTCACCTTACTCTCCAAACAAATATCCCTTGAAACTCTCAAACTTAGCCTTTGTCACTGGCTTGGTAAAGACATCAGCTACCATGTTTGCAGTAGGACAGTATACTATAGATATGTTCCCTTCTGCGTGTGCAAATCGTACAAAGTGGTACTTTATGTCTATGTGATTACTTCTCTGTCTGCAAACTGGGTTCTTCGATAAAGCTATCGCCCCCTGGTTGTCCTCGTATATCGGGACTGGTACATGCTGGTTACTACCATCTATTCCTCTAAGTAGTTGTACAAGGTACAGACTCTCTTGAGTAGTAGCTGCTAGTGCCATATACTCAGCTTCACAGGTGGATAATGCCACTGTTGGCTGTTTCCTACTCTTCCATGATATAACTGGACCAGTTTCAGTTAAGCTGAAACAGTATCCACTTGTGCTCCTCCTATCGTCCCTGTCGGCTGCCCAATCAGCATCACTATATCCCTCCAGCTGTAATGGGCTTTCCTCACATTTCTTGTAGTGTAATTCTTGATGTATAGTCCCCTTTAAATATCTCAGTAAGTGTTTTGCTGTAGCCCAATGCTGTTGTTTTGGTTCTGCTAGATATTGAGATAGTTTACTAACCACCCAGCTCAGGTCAGGTCTGGTACATGTCATAATGTAGATCAAGCTACCTATTATCTCTCTATATCCTGTTGAATCAATAACGTCACCCTCACTGTCAAAGTTTAACTTTTGCTCACATGGGGTGGATCTCGGTTTGCATTCAGACATTCCAAATTTCACCAATATCTTCTCTATGTGTCTCTTTTGAGTCATTTTGATCTCTCCCTCAGTCTGTCTGAAATCGATACCCAGGAAGTGTTTAAGCGGACCCAAATCTTTCATCTTAAACTTTCTCTTCAACATTTCTTTTACATCACTGAGTAAGGTGTTGTTGCTTGCTGCTATGATTAGGTCATCTACCCACACTAACAGAATCACTTTCTCATTCTCAGATTTTCTGCTGTAGACACAATGATCAGTAGCCTGGGTGCCAGACGAACTTAGCCCCGCCCACAACATTTGTTGTTCGGGAAGTTTGGTCTGGAGTCGCTCCGTTGGGGAGAAACTATGCTCGAACAGAAGCTGTTCGATCCAATCAAATCTTCAGGGCGGGCTTTATACGATGATGGACAGGTGATCAAGAGTAACGTAATCAACCACGTCATCAAAGTAGGCTTGGATAGAATGCCTGCCGCTGGAGAGCTGAGATGTGTAGATGCTGCATTTGAGTCTGTTTTAGGAGACATCGACAGCGCATTCATTTTGAAAGAGGAACAGAGAACGCGGAGGCGACGCCAAAGCGCCGCGTCGCGCTAATCCCTATCGCGCCGGCGCTTGGCTGTTAAACACCGGACGCTGAAGCGACGCTGACCCGCCGGGCAGCGCTAATAATATCACCGGTTGATCCAGTAGTATTCAAGCATATACTTACTTGTTGCTCCAACATTAAGCAACAGCGTCCCAACATTTGTCTCTCTTGGTGTTGTCTTTATACAACATGTTCCGAGGATCATACAACTCACTGCACTTCTCCACTTCAATTATTAATTTAATGTCATCCATGTTGAAGAACTTCTCCGCTGTTTGCTCCGTTAAATGTCGGGTGTGGAGGGTAAAGACATTTAATAATGTCATTGGTAAAACTCCAGGAAAACAGAAGGGGACTTCAAAGTATTTAAATTAATTTCAGTGTGTTTCCTGTCGCGATACGCTCGCGTCAAGCGGAAAAAATAGACTCGACGCCGAAACGATCGCTGCACGGAGCGAGGCAGCTTTGGGGCAGAGCGGCGCTTCAGCCTCCGGTGTGACCCGCACAAAGGTTTAACATGGGAGTGGATGGGAGCCAGCTGTTATTTAAGGCTTGGCGCTGCGCTTCAGCGTCAGGTGTGAACCCGGCATTAGTAAATAACGCACAATGATTCGCTTAACATACGTCACATACTACGTTGCTCTGATTGGTTGTAGGTCTATCCAATTGAGCGAAGAGGAATTATATTTCCTGGTTCGGTTGAAACACGCCCCATAATCACAGCCCAATGGAGCGGTCTCAGACTCACATTCTGACTAGAATTGTGAGTATGACAACGTCAGGCTAAATGATCAGCATAATTTTGCACAAAACCATTCACTGTAAGGTGATCATGCAGTAACATGTTCCAGTTACGCCCGGACTGTTTTAAACCATACAATGACTTGTTGAGTTTACACACTAAGTGTTCCCCTGTTTTTGACTCAACCTCAAAACCTTCTGGTTGCTCCATATATACCTCACAGTCCATTGGAGCATGGAGGTAAGCAGTTTTCACATCCATTTGGTGTAGAGTAAGATCCTCCTGTACAGCCACCTGCATTAATGCTTGCACAGAGGTCATGTTGGCTGTCGGTGAAAAAGTCTCTTTATAGTCGATCCCTTCCACTTGACCATATCCCTTTGCGACATATCTGGCTTTACAGGTCTCAGATCCATCTGGGCTCTCTTTCACTGCATATACCCAGCGACCTCCCACTGCTTGTTTGCCTCCTGGCAGTGGTGTCAGTAGTCTCAAAGAGTTCATCTCCTCTTTCATCGCGTCAGCCCACATTTGTGACTTCTTAGAGTCCATTGCCTCTTTAAGTGTTTTAGGAACATCATAAGCCACTCTGTAGAAATAATCTACATTTTCACTTTCGTCATCATCAACCTCAGCTTTATACTGGTAGTCCTTTAAGTATTCTGGAGCCTTTCTCTGTCTCGTAGGATATCTCCTTTCTCCCTCTTCTCTCTGAGTACTATCTGTCTGGGTCAGACCTGCCTCAGCAGTCTCCTCAACTTTGGACTCTTTAATCTCCTTAGGCTGTCCCTGACCCTGTTTGACTACATCCGGGGGTGTATCTTCATAACTCTCAATGTCTTTCCCCAGGTCACAATCTGTCTGAGTCTGGATATCTGCGTTACCTTTGGTGATGAATTTCACCAGCCTATGTTTTAGGACTTTTCTTGTCTCGGGATAATACACGTTATATGCTGGACTATATTTGTCATAGCCTACAAAGATCCCCTTTTGGCATCTAGAATCCAGCTTTTTCTTATCCTGCTTATAGACCAAGCATTCAGAGCCAAATATTTTCATGTTAGATAGGTTAGGTGTTTTTCCTGTGAAAACATGGTAAGGTGTCTGCTCTAGCCGTTTACTGTAGCACCTGTTGTGGATTTGAGCTGCTGTCTGTACAGCGTATGTCCATAATTGCTTTGGGAGGTTACTCTCCAATAGCATGCATCGAGACATCTCAAATAAGGTTCTCCAACCTCTTTCGGCAGTTCCATTCTGATGAGGTGAGTAGGGTGCACTCTTCTCATGCCTTATCCCATTACTCCTAAGTAAACACTGGAACTCCTGCCCGGTAAACTCTGTACCGTTGTCAGACCTTATGCACTTTATTCTTCCATATGGAGCTACATCTGCTATGAATTTTTCTGTAGCTTTTGTCGTGTCACTCTTTGCTTTTATGAAATATGGAAAAATCATCCCACTGTAATCATCAGTAAATGCTATTGCATATCTGTATCCATCTTTATCTGCTGGTTCTATAGGGCTGCATAGGTCTGTGTGTACTAGCTCTAATACAGTTGTAGCTTTAGCGTCTGCCTGTCTGTTTCTGCTTTGTGTAAACTTGCCCTGAGTGCATATTTCACAATTTAGATTGGACTTGTCATGTTTCCCTTTTATAGACATCCCTTTAACCACCTTTTCTAATTTGGCAACATCATCAAAATTGCAATGTCCAAGTATCCTATGCCACGTTTGAATGTCATGACAACCATACACTTCATCAACATTTTCATCCTCTACTGTGCTAAGGTAATACAACCTACCATACACGTCCATTTTAAACTTGGTGCCTTCCTTGTGGACTAACCAGTCATTACCGTCCTTGAAACGGACCTCAGCTCCGTTGGCTGTCGCTGCTTTGACTGAAAAGATGTTTTGTGGAAACGAGGGGATGTAGAGTGCTCGCTTTAGCCTCGTTTTCACTTGTCGTCCCTCGCTGTCCAGCAAGTAGACTTCGGCATCTCCCCTCATCTTCGCCATCCCGCTCATCTTTGATCCGTCGGCAAGCTCGATCGTGTGGTCCTCGGGTCTGAAGCTCTTGTCAACTGTTTTGAACTTTGTGGCGTCGTTGATCATGTGTGTAGTTGCGCCGCAGTCGACCATGAGACCCTTCTTGTTTCCTCTTTGTGTGGGACAGTCACTTATCCTGAAGAAACAGAAAGATGTGGGCTCTGCCTCCGTCTCTCCATCAGCTTTCTTCAGATGGTCACGGCCTCGTCCTCGGCCGCGTCCCCTTCCTCGCTGCGGTGCGTCCCATTTTCTCTCCTCTCTTCTCACCTGGTATTCGTCAGGACATGTCCTGGCCATGTGTCCGTTTTTACCGCACGTGTAACACTCGACATCAGCCAGGTCCATCTTCTTTCCTCTTCCTCGTCCCTACTACCAAGTGTTTACTTCTAACCTGACGGTGTTTGAGAAACAGTGTCATGACAGCCGTTTATTATAATTAAAGTCAGCGGATTTTTGCTCAGTTACCACCGCAGTTAGCATGGTGGCTAGCGCCGTTATGATAGGGCTTTATAACCGTATGTGACCGTACACACATGTCGTTAGTGCTCTAACCAGCCACCGTCAGCCGGACATCTCCACTGGCTTAACACACTTGTCACATTAATCGTAGAATCGTAGTTGTGTTTGGGTTTATTGCGCTATAGGGAATGAAGGAAGTTTGAGGTCCGGAAATGTCGTTAGCTGACCAATCACAGACATGGTGTCTTACATCATGGTGTGAGACAGGCATCATGGTGTAATCTTTACCTTCTTTTTCGGCCAAGGCAAAACACCCACACTCTCTTGTTTCTCCTCAGATTGTATAAATATTTCAGCTTTGCAACCGGTACATTTGGTATAGGCATAGGAGCGGAGGCATAGAAATGGCCCAGCTGAGAAATCAAAGGAATCTTAGACATCATAGCAATCAATGACACTGTGACATTAAAGCAAACTGACAACAAAATAGAATAATTTGCCTAATGAAATCCTTTGTAGTTTAAAAGTTTTTTCCCAAATTGATTTTATTCGTTTGAAGGAGTTCCCATTTACTTAAATTGTACTGGATTCGGCTACAATGCTTTTTACCCCTGAAACTCCAAATGGGATCTACATTTGACTGTTTTTACTCCAGAAAACTACTAAATGTATCATTTTTAATTTTTTAAGTATTTTAACTGTATTGCACAAGCTTAAATTATACACAGAGGTAACCTTAGAAACAACGTCTTTATGCAAAATATTAGGTAGTTAAGGATCAGTATGTTACTTTTGCGTAAAGCGAATAATTGAGTTGGAAAATTTGATACTTTTAAAGCAAACATCTGATTTGAAATAATTTAGATTATTAAGTACATCTGATCTAAAGTAAATTTGCTGATCGAACTGGTTTCACCCTTTTTTTTCCAATTGTGTGTTACCAAATGGAGTAATTTTGTGTTAAGACCCGACTTTCTAGGGAAGAAGAGGCATAAAACCTGACGACATTGGTAAATAAACTTGTTTGATGTATTTTCAAAGTAAGATTGCAATGACATCACAGGTACGTAAATTAATCAGAAATCAGGCAGAAGGGTGCTAGTTCAAATAAATGAAACAAAGATAACAAAAAGAGGACTCTCATCAAGAGCTGCAGAAGCTGTTTAAATCACCTGTCACCATCTGCTCTTCTTCTGCCACTTTAAACAGTCAAGCTCCCACACGTGCCACTAGCTCCACCTTGTGGATAAATAACAGTATACCTCCGGTACACCATCATCACACACAGCCTCTGACATTCCTGTCAGGATTACTCCCAGATTGGACTTGATCTGTGATGAACATAAAAAAAGTAACCAGACAGTCGAGGAAGTTGTAACACTTGGTTACACTAGAATTAGTGTTAATGTGGAACAGGATACTCCTATTTTCTAGGTAAATAGGAGCACAATTTCTTTAAATTAACTTATATTTAAACAACTGCAGTTCAAATTTGTTTTACAATAGAATGCAAAATAAATTTCCCCCAAAATAAACAGAAATAAATAAAAGAAAGTGTGTTGTTACGCCCCCTGGTGGCTCGGAGTGGAACATAACATAAATGCAACAGGTCTGGAGAAGTGAGGGTGCAGTCACACTGAAACCATGACACGATAAGGCAAAAGAAGGTATTTATTTAAACAAAGCAACACAGGGTTCAACAAGGACTCTCAGTGGCACCAAAGAAAAGGACACAAAGAAACCCACCCCCCCCTTTACAGGTGCATAGCACCCAAAAGTACAGCGGGTGGTGCTCACTCTAACCTGGGGAATAAACAAGTAGTAAACCTACGCGTGTGTTATATTTAGACCCCGGAGTATCTTACCTGTCCTTGTTGTCTCTGTGCGCACAATAAACAAACATTAACAAAGACAAAACAAAAGTAGGCAGCTACAACTCAAATGATAAAGGTAAAACTAAATCAATGAACCAGCAAACACCTAAGCTAAACCAAGCCAAAACAAAACAGAGCTCTGCCACAGCTCCACCCAAAATGGCTCCTTCTCACTAACAAAAAACAAAGGACTATTTAAAGGGGAAGGGTTGATTGGAGATCTGCACCAGGTGTCGTGATTTTAAAATTGGAACCAGGTGAGATTAGAGGCCATGATGCTTCTTCCTCTGCGGCCACTTCACTGATGCGTGCTGCCCGAGAGCTCCCCCTTCAGGCCCCTCCAGGCATCACCACCCAACCAGGAGAAGGAGACAAAACAACACAAAACAGAACACAACACATGTTTACTTACAGGACATACAGAACACGGTTCGTAACATGTGCACATAAAAGTCAATTCAAAGTCTGTAAGTCTAGTCTTAAATGTCAAGTTTGTAGATTGTTGTTGGGCTCAATCCGTCTTTGTACAGGGTCTGTCCTACCACACTGTGGAGTGAAGAACGTGGAAGTCCCATTTCTTCTGAAAGATCTTAGGTTGGCTCACCATCCAGTTAACTGGAATCTTGGTTCCTCAATGTCATCTCTGACACCGGAGAATTCTTTTCAACTAAATCAAAAACCTGACCTATAAACAGGTCACACATTTATATTGAATGTATCAATACAACTACAATTCGTTTAGATCAAACTCTATGCTAAATTAAATTAGAATACTATACTATATAAGTATTAATATGAAAACAGAATCACATTAACTTAAGACATATATTCATACACATTATCAGTCCTTTGGTTTTTTATGTAAGGCACATAATGACTACATGCTAATACTGGAGATCAATGAGTAGAAACTCCACAGCTATTGGACAAGAGTGAATTAATATGAAGCAGTGCTTCAAATCTGCCCTAATAACCTCTATACTAAACATAGCTAGCAAGGTAGCTTTTGATATTCACATATAACAATACACAACTAACATAAAAAGATCTGAGGCGACAGAATTGTGGTTCGCTCACAACTATTTCCCAGATCTTACATGCTAATGCAATTAGCGAATGACAGTGGGATTTTACATTATAGCCGTTAGCTTAGCGGCTAGAGGACTTTTTCTGCTCCGTGATCTACTATAATTTTCAACTTTATCAGCAGCTACGGATGTCGTACTACTCACCGTTGAATCGTAAGAATCCCTGCACCTTTCAACAGGTCACATGGTTAACACATCTACACGGAAATTCGGATTATGATCTGAGCAAAGCAGAGAGTATTCTAGCTTGATCGGCAAAATGGCGGACAGGATGTAGACAGGTAAAAAAAAACTCAACACAGAGTAAGTTAGGTAGAAGGCTGGTACCTCCCCCTACTGGCTACAAAACGTAACAGCATGTCAAATTGTACATTCTCCCTTTCTCTCAATATATGCTCACTGGTTTTCTAATGTGGGTTACATTACCTTTGTGTATAATTTAAGCTTGTGCAATACAGTTAAAATACTTTAAAAAAAAACTGGAATAACATCATAGTCAAATGTAGATCCCATTTGGAGTTCAGGGGTATAAAGCATTTTAGCTGAATCCAGTACAATTTAAGTAAATGGGAACTCCTTCAAACAAATAAAATCAATTTGGGAAAAAACTTTTAAACTACAAAGGATTTCATTAGGCAAATAATTCTATTTTGTTGTCAGTTTGCTTTAATGTCACAGTGTCATTGATTGCTATGATGTCTAAGATTCCTTTGATTTCTCAGCTGGGCCATTTCTATGCCTCTGCCCCTATGCCTATACCAAATGTACCGGTTGCAAAGCTGAAATATTTATACAATCTGAGGAGAAACAAGAGAGTGTGGGTGTTTTGCCTTGGTCGAACAAGAAGGTAAGGATTACACCATGATGCCTGTCTCACACCATGATGTAAGACACCATCAGGCAATGCCTATAACACATTACTTTACTTCATACTTATCCTATTCTTATAATTGTGTGCCTAATGGTGTATAAAATATTTTACGCCAAACGGCTGCAGCCACTTCTTCTCTGACCCGCAGCTTCAGACAAACAGGTGATGACGGTGTTTGTCAGATCCTCCTCCGACGTTGTTTGGTGATAAATTTACCACAACATTAGCGCCGCTGAAAACATTACGTCACAACTGGTCCGACGTTTCCTTGCTCTTTCGCCGGAGCCAGGGATTGGCAACCCGCGGCTCTGCAGCCGCTCTGCGGTGGCTCCATGTGCAGTGTTGTGCATGTCGCCCATAACAGTGAACTTTACGATCAGTTTCCATATGATGAACGTGCACGTGAGGGAACCACGGCAGTGAGAATTGCCTTGCGCATTGAACTGTTATTTTTTTTACTCAGTAACGGATGTAATTCCAATGTAGTACAATACAATATAGTACAGTACAATACTCCAGTCAAAATCTACTTAAGTAAAAGTAAAATTACCGATTTCAAAAACTACTCAAAAAATTACAAAGTACACAAAAAAACTACTCAATTACAGTAACTTGAGTAAATGTAATTCGTTACTTTACACCTCTGTGCATATATAAACCCCAGCCATGAAGGTATTCATAGTTAAGTCAACTTCTGTTGTCAAAATAACTAAAATACTCATCAATAAATATATTTTGTTGTTTGATGAGGTTTTTGGTCATTTATTGTCATTATCTGTCATCCACATCACTATAATGTCTATTGAGGTGAGGGGGTTGAATATTTCTGATTTCAACTGTAAGTCCAGGAGCAGCTGAGTGGCTGACCTCAGATCTCTAAGTGGAGCGTGGACATGAAGGAGTTCAGTAAGGCGGTGTCAGTCCATTAAGAGGTTTGAAAGTTAACAATAAAGTTTTAAAATCAATCCTGTGACCAACAGGAAGCCAGTGGAGGGAGCTAAACACTGGTGTTATTTGGTTCCTCTTTTTCTTTCCTGTAAGGAGGCGAGCAGCAGCATTTTGGACGAGCTGCAGGCTACAGGAATCAAGTCGAGAAGTTATGAAGGCATGGATCACCCTCTCCGTTTTGAGCTTTTCAGGCCATGTTCACTAATTACCACTTGGGCCACTATAGGTTCCTATTACAACTTGCCCTGAGCACCAACTGTTTGGCAAAAAAGTCCCACATTCGTAGAAAGAGCAGATATTAGCTGATATATGTAGTGGAGTAAAAGTAAAAAGAAGACAAAAATAAATCCACTTAAAGTACAGACACATGGAAAATGTTTTTATGTACAGTAACTACGTTAATCGACTTTGTTACATCTCGCCACTGTGGCACTGTTATAGTGCAAATAAATATGCATCAAATATAAGAACATAGAGAACAATTAGCAGAGCTCTCCTTGACGTTCCTAAGCTTAAAAGTTGTTAAAATTAGTGAACAATTATTTCCTCCCTTTCATTTCCTTATTGTCATTTTAGAGTGTTTGGTGATTCTGGGGCTAACTTCTGATACACCTTTACGTTGATTGACTTTCATGTTTAAATGATTATTTACTTATTAACAGCATGTAACCAGCAGAGTTCTTATTGGGGAGATCCAAGCAGTAGGGAGATGCTATTTATTCATAGCACTAATAACAATTAAATGACTTTATGAGATCATTAGGAGTCACAGCAGAGATCCAAATATGATCTATTCTATGTCATGTATTTCATGTAAGTACTTTTGCCTTATTTATAAACTATCTGTAGGTTGTGACAGTGTCCACTAGAAGGCAGCAGAGGAGCAAGTCAGTCTGCTGTGCTCAGTCATTTATTAGCTGTTGTCATGTCTGTGTGAAGTCCTGTTTAATAAAAGCAATGCTGTTTACATGTTGGAAAAAAACACATCATTCAACCTCAATAACTTCAATTGTTTAAATCGTTCAAAATAATCCCTAAATTTATATTGGTGAAAATAGGTTTAGAGCAACATACATTTTGTGACTTCACAGGCTGAGTAGTTTCCCTTGTGATGAGTGACTTGACTGAATCCATCCAATGAGAAAGGAGGTGGACCTCTGTTGCCAGGAGGATGGAGTTGGAGCAGTATCTGGATCCTCCCACGAACTTCAAATAACTCAATACTTTGGACCAGGTATGTACAGGTGGAAGCACAACATCCTTCGGGAGGTCTTTTACGATATGTTTTTCTTGTTATATTACCTGTGTGTTTTACAGTTTGCAAGGGTGAGCTTATCTTAACCACTGACATCCCAGGACACAATATTGACAATCTGCCCGCCGCCTCTGCTGAACACTGTCAGGCTTTGTGCACTGATAAACCAAGCTGTACATATTTCTCTTATACCAGGTAGTTTGAAACAAGCACTTAAATAAACCTGAACTTCTCATGTGCCAAACAGAAAAACCTTCAACATTAGAAAGTGTATAGTAACTGTATATATTGTGTATATACATATATATCACCTTATTTGTTGTTCCTGGAACAGTTTCTTGACTGTCCTATAGGAGGTCGAATGTATGGTTCTGCAAATTTGCAAGGTTCTGACCTTCGCTTTGAGTTGATGGATGATCCAGACACGTGTCAGAGGAACTCTACTACAGATCCTCTGTGCCAGTTCTACACCTTCTTCAATGAATCCTACTCCAACCCTGGTTTCAGGTACAGTGCTCATTCACGTCAACAAATTCACGTACCAGGAATTCAGTTCACACAGAGAAATCATGTAACATTTAACTTGAATCATTAGAAAGGACCACGTTCCAACATTATGTGATTGAAAGGTTCAAATGGAAATTGATGAATTGGATGTTGAGGAAATAATGAATGGACATTGAGGGAAGGGTTTGAGGTGAATATAGGAGATGAGGGAGGAAGGAAAGAGGGGATGAGGGAAGGATGAAGAAGGGATGTAAAGAAAAACAGAGAATATAAGTTTGATCAAGTAAATTTAGTCTTGATAGGTGATTGCAGGTGTGGTTGAGGTTTGGCCCTGCTCCTAAGTAGACTTGTTAACCTCCTATCATATCAACTATCGAGTGTTGTCTACATGGTGTTTTATCTTGTTGGTTTATTTTGTGTCCCAGACGCATCTGTCATCTCAAGAGTGTCATCACAGCACCTGCTCCTCCCAAAGTTAATACATTTAATAATGTTGTGTCGGGATTCTAAAGAACTGTGAATAGACACACACACACACACACACACACATACACACATACACACACACACAAACACACACCAAGTAAGTCAAACTGTAAGACATATATTACTTTTTTTAAACTTAAAGTAGGTAATAGTTATTAGCATTATATTTATTCCCCAAGTGAAAATCAGATGCTGGTCATTTTCCCCCAAACCGGCACGGAGAAATGTGCTTCCTGTGTGAACAGCCAGGCAGCTGCTCGCAGGCGAATTGCACATCATTAATGCTTATTTTTGTTGACATGAATAGCTATCAGCTGTCAGTACAGCAGATTTTCGACTCTTTTTATATTTTATATGTTTTATTAGATATTTGTATTGTTTTTTATAACCTACATCCAGTATCCAGTAGTTCCTTATTTTTCAATTTTTTTTATTGTTAACTTGTTTTCATTAACTGATGAATGTAACCTATGGAGTGAAGGTTGGAATTTGCCTGCATGTACGTGTGCATGTGCGTGTGCATGTGTGCATGCGTGCGTGTGAAATCTCACCTAGGGCTCAACATTGCCAGATGTTCCTATAAGGGGTCGAATGTATGGTTCTGCAAATTCAGCTAAATATGTTAATCTTCTTGGTTTTCTCTGATCTCAGACATATTTCTATTGATAATTTTTTCATGCAGTGATAACTTCCAATGTTACTTGCAGGGAAATACATTTTTAATGGGGACCAGAGCCAAAGTGGGAGTCACCTACCGGTGCACTCCTGCCAGATGAATGACGGTATGTATAACAAAACACTGAGACTGGACACAGTGTTTGTTGACCATCACAGTGAACTGTTTTATACACTCATTTACGAAATGTATCATTCAGTCTGTAGATAGGTGACACTTTCATCTGGTTATTATTTCATACTTGGTCGAGTAGTATGTGTGTGCTTTGGCCAGCAGAGGAAGTCTGCACCCTGGGTGCTGTGTCTCCTTCAGATGGCCTGGTTCAAATTCAACAACCGCTACTACAAGTACGTGGCCACACCGATGACCTATGCTAAGGCAGAACACAACTGTTTGTCAGAGGGAGCCAACCTGGTGTCTATCCACAGTCTGGATGAACATGATTTCGTCCAAACACTGATCGAGAAGTTTGACCATGGTAAAGGAAGAACCTGGATCGGACTCAACGACCTCCAAGAAGAAGGCAGCTGGATGTGGTCTGATGGTTGTCCGGCTAAATATCTCCTTTGGTCCCCAGGAGAGCCAAACAACGCTGGAGGACATGAACACTGTGTTGAAAAGAACTATCACACAGATAAGAAATGGAATGATCTACCTTGTGATTTCCCTATTCCCTCTGTTTGTGCATCTCTCATAATGTGTCCTCAGTGATTGTTAAGTCGGATTTAACCTGGTCACTGATCACCTGATGCTTGTTGACGTGAAATAGTCCTCAGCAATAAAGATACAAATGCAAACGTCTCTGTTTGTTCTCATTTCACTCACTTACTTTTCATTCCTGTTGTCAGGTATTTGTTTTTGGTGATTTTAACAATTCCAATATTATTGTTGGAACCAATGACAAATAAACAAATACATTTTAAGTCCAAATTTTATGTTTTGTACCAACACGGGTTTAATGGTTCAATATCATCTCCAGGACACTTGTTTGATCATAAGGACCTTTGTGCATTGCTCAAACATTTGTGAATGCATGAACATTTTTAATGCATTCAACTAAAACCCTGATAGATCTCACTTTGATGTGGGTGGGAGCAGCATGAAGGACTCCAGTCTCTTTATGACACAGGATTTACTGTCAAGTTAAATGTTTCCAACACGTTTACGAACACTAAGATCAAAACCTCCATGATGTCAATTTCTCTATCTCAATCTCACGGCTCTGTGAGGAAAACTACAGACATGGCATGATTGTGAAATTTAAACACAAACATTTGCTCTGAGAAGATAGATAGAAGGATGATGATGGGTTAAATTAAAGGAGGGTAGTGAGAGTGAATGCAGACAGAGGACAGAATGGAGTGGATGACTTGAAAATTAAGTATGAAACTAAACGGCTACTTTTATTTGACTTTAACCTTTTTGGAAAATCACTGAGTCGGTGGTGGAAGCAAACTGCACATGACATGAGGAAGTGGAAATTATATTTATCTGACAAGCCCGAAAACAAGAGGAGCCGCTGCCTTTGCTCCTGATGACTTCAGAGAGGAGGTGGGAATAAGGAGGAGACTGTTTTAATGTCAAATACTAAATAAGGACTAAAGAGATTAAAGAGTTTCTGTAAGACTGAATATTTTTGGATGTGTAAACAGCTGCTTCTGTCTCATTGGAGCTGATTCCAGCTGGCATGAACAAAGTGTGTGTGTGTGTGTGTGTGTGCGTGTGCGTGAGCGTGTGTGCTTTAGAACTAGGGAACAGTAACATGTGTAGATAGATAACTTTATTCATCCCCGAAGGGTGTCAGGCCTGGACTAGAATGAGGACTCAGATGCAGAGGCTTTCACGTACAGCACGCTTTATTGCGTTCAGATCCTCTTATGATGAGTGACAACTTACTTGGCTATGAAACACTTACTAAATATTTCTAGGACCTGGCAAAAAATAAACCGGGGAAGAAAACTAAAAGATTCAAAATAAGCACTAGGAAAAGAACAAGGTATATAAACATAAATCGCTCCCGAAGGATGATAAACAAAAAGCTTGAGTAATAAAACAAAAGCGCTCCCGAGGGAGGAAAACCAAGCTATGAAAAAAGGACAAAATAAAAGGCTCACCTAAACAGGGACTCCTCAAACTAACTAGAACTCACTAAACATAAACCGCTCCAAAAGGGAGGAAGAAAAACAGATTACAAAAGAACACAAAACGAAGCTAAACTAGAAAAACTTTAACAAACAAAAAAATCACTCTCAAAGAGGATACAGAAAACAACTTACGTGGTGTAGCAAAGATCAAGGCAAAACACGACTATGGCTGTGGAAGGGCTTAGGTGCACGAACAAGAACGAAACACTTCGGCACAAGACAAAGGGGAGACGCAGAATATAAGCACATGAGGGTGAAGGGAACAGGTGGAAACAATACGGAATCAGTGACACATGAAGCATAAAACAGGAAGTTACCGGACAAAAAACCCAAGACAAGACAGACCTCACCACGGTGTGACAAAGGGAAATTAAGTTGTCATAGCAGAAGGTATATTTGAATACAATAAATACAATACAATAGAATAAAATAAAAAATATTGAGGTAGAATAAAAACAGAAACACAAGATAAATAGGTAGATAAGGTGCAGTGGCAAGATGATGGTAATAGTACTGATGATATGATGGTAATGTTATTGTTAGACAGTATATAAAAATACTACAGTATATATAGTATATTATATAACATAATATATATTTATATATGATAGTAATTATACCAGTATAATAGCAGTATATAGTAATAATGGCAGCAACAGTATATATAATAATAATAGTAAATATAATAATAATAACATGTACACATGTGTAAATATTATATACAAAGAATATACAAAGAGTATGATATAATATGATATCATATATAGTAGAGGTATAAATATAAGTATTTGACTATATAATAGATAATATAATATACTATGAGTGTAAGAATATGTAGACAGAGTGTGCAAAAGACAATATTATTGTATAAAATGATATATAGTATCAATATGGTTTATATTAACACATATCACATATGTGGAATATATAGTAGATAAAGTAAAGTAGAAATCTTCCAAAATCTTCTTTCATACTGTTTTTTAGTGTTTGATCTTAAATTAAACGGTTTATGTCAAGTTCAATTTATTTATATAGCATACAAAATAAAACCTGCTTGGATAAAAATGTGCTCGACTTGAAAAGAAGGCCAAAGAGAAGAGTTGTGTTTTTCACAATGATTTGAATTGTGCGTGAGACGGGGCAGATCTAATATGGAGTGGTGCGCTGTTCAACTAGTTTTGGGTGGCTACTGCAAAGGCTCGGTCACCTCTGGTTATGAGCCTCGTTGTAGGTAAGTCCAGGAGCAACTGATTGGCTGACCTCAGATCTCTAAGTGGAGAGTTGATATGAAGGAGTTCAGTAAGGCGGTGTCAGTCCATTAAGAGGTTTGAAAGTTAACAATAAAGTTTTAAAATCAATCCTGTGACCAACAGGAAGCCAGTGGAGGGAGCTAAACACTGGTGTTATTTGGTTCCTCTTTTTCTTTCCTGTAAGGAGGCGGGCAGCAGCATTTTGGACGAGCTGCAGGCTACAGGAATCAAGTAGTGAAGTTATGAAGGCATGGATCACCCTCTCCGTTTTGAGCTTTTCGGGCCATGTTCACTATTTACCACTTGGGCCACTATAGGTTCCTATTACAACTTGCCCTGAGCACCAACTGTTTGCCAAAAAAGTGCCACATTTGTAGAAAGAGCAGATATTAGCTGATATATATAGTGGAGTAAAAGTAAAAAGAAGACAAAAATAAATCCACTTAAAGTACAGACACATGGAAAATGTTTTTATGTACATTAACTACGTTAATTGACTTTGTTACATCCCGCCACTGTGGCACTGTTATAGTGCAAATAAATATGCATACAATATAAGAACATAGAGAACAATTAGCAGAGCTCTCCTGGACGTTCCTAAGCTTAACAGTTGTTAAAAATTAGTGAACAATTATTTCCTCCCTTTCATTTCCTTATTGTCATTTTAGAGTGTTTGGTGATTCTCGGGGCTAACTTCTGATTCACCTTTACGTTGATTGACTTTCATGTTTAAATTATTATTTACTTATTAACAGCATGTAACCAGCAGAGTTCTTATTGGGGAGATCCAAGCAGTAGGGAGATGCTATTTATTCATAGCACTAATAACAATTAAATGACTTTATGAGATCATTAGGAGTCACAGCAGAGATCCAAATATGATCTATTCTATGTCATGTATTTCATGTAAGTACCTTTGCCTTATTTATAAACTATCTGTAGGTTGTGACAGTGTCCACTAGAAGGCAGCAGAGGAGCAAGTCAGTCTGCTGTGCTCAGTCATTTATTAGCTGTTGTCATGTCTGTGTGAAGTCCTGTTTAATAAAAGCAATGCTGTTTACATGTTGGAAAACAACACATCATTCAACCTCAATAACATCAATTGTTTAAATCGTTCAAAATAATCCCTAAATTTATATTGGTGAAAATAGGGTATAGAGCAACATACATTTTGTGACTTCACAGGCTCAGTAGTTTCCCTTGTGATGAGTGACTTTACTGAATCCATCCAATGAGAAAGGAGGTGGACCTCTGTTGCCAGGAGGATGGAGTTGGAGCAGTATCTGGATTCTCCCACGAACTGCAAATAACTCAATACTTTGGACCAGGTATGTTCAGGTGGAAGCACAACATCCTTCGGGAGGTCTTTTACAATATGTTTTTCTTGTTATATTACCTGTGTGTTTTTACAGTTTGCAAGGGTGAGCTTATCTTAACCACCGACATCCCAGGACACAATATTGACAATCTGCCCGCTGCCTCTGCTGAACACTGTCAGGCTCTGTGCACTGATAAACCAAGCTGTACATATTTCTCTTATACCAGGTAGTTTGAAACAAGCACTTCAATAAACCTGAACTTCTCATGTGCCAAACAGAAAAACCTTCAACGTTAGAAAGTGTATAGTAACTGTATATATTGTGTATATACATATATCACCTTATTTGTTGTTCCTGGAACAGTAAATATGTTAATCTGCTTGGTTTTCTGTAATCTCAGACATATTTCTATTGAATATTTTTTATGCAGTGATAACCTTCAATGTTACATGAAGGGAAAACATCTTTAATGGGGACCAGAGCCAAAGTGGGAGTCACATCTGGGATACCGGTGCACTCCTGCCAGATGAATGACAGTATCTATAACAAAACACTGAGACTGGACACAGTGTTTGTTGACCATCACACTTAACTGTTTTATACACTAACTTATGAAGAAATATATCATTCAGTCTGTAGATAGGTGACACTTACATCTGGTTATTATTTAATACTTGTTAGAGTAGTATGTGTGTGCTTTGGCCAGCAGAGGAAGTCTGAATCTGTTCCTCTCTGCTGACAGGTTGGTTTCAAGTGTCTCATGAAGGAGTCAGTTTCCAAGGTTCTGACCTTCACTTTGAGTTGATGGATGATCCAGACACGTGTCAGAGGAACTCTACTACAGATCCTCTGTGCCAGTTCTACACCTTCTTCAATGAATCCTACTCCAACCCTGGTTTCAGGTACAGTGCTCATTCACGTCAACAAATTCACGTACCAGGAATTCAGTTCACACAGAGAAATCATGTAACATTTAACTTCATCTTCACTAGAAAGGACCACGTTCCAACATTATGTGATTGAAAGGTTCAAATGGAAATTGATGAATTGGAAGTTGAGGAAATAATGAATGGACATTGAGGGAAGGGGTTGATGGGGAAGATAGGAGATGAGGGAGGAAGGAAAGAGGGGATGAAGGGATGAGGGAAGGATGAAGAAGGGACGTAAAGAAAAACAGAGCATGATAGTTTGATCAAGTAAATTTAGTCTTGACAGGTGATTGCAGGTGTGGTTGAGGTTTGGCCCTGCTCCTAAGTAGACTTGTTAACCTCCTATCATATCAACTATCGAGTGTTGTCTACATGGTGTTTAATCTTGTTGGTTTATTTTGTGTCCCAGGCGCAGCTGTTATCTCATGAGTGTCATCACAGCACCTGCTCCTCCCAAAGTTAATACATTTAATAATGTGTCGGGATTCTAAAGAACTGTGAATAGACACACACACACACACACACACGCACACACACACACACACACACACACACACACACAACACACACACACACACACACACACACACACACACACACTTCCATCTCTCTGGACTGTTGGTTGGTCCTCACATGATCAGTTGTTTGCCATTTAAAACACAGATGATTGATTTCGTGTTGTATCATGAAAATAAATTAAATAAATTTTCACCACTTTCTAACTTTCTTCAAATTCTGGTAAGAGTTTTAGCATGGTTAAGCCCTCAAAAAGCCAAATCATTTGCTGAATAATAATAATAATAATAAATAATAATAATAAAATAAATTTCTCAAATTTCTAGGACAGCAAAGCAGCACTGGGCGGGCCGAGCACATGCATTTTGAAGCGTTGCTTGCGTTTTGCCTGAGAAAATGTTCACACGGTTTGAGGAAATGTCCCAATTCTGAGAGGGAGAGAGAGACGTAATCTTTGCAAGACATGAAGATTCCTTTGATCTTTGACCTCCGCAGCGCTCTGATCAAGCAAGATGGCGGAGATTGCTTAATTCTTGGTGGAAAACGCTATATTTTAGCAATGTTTCTTAACAAAAATGTGTTTTGATGATATTTATGGTGATATATGTGATTCAGTTTCAATATTTTCATTCATGGTTAAAAAAACTAACCACTAATATGTTTTCTAATCCCTATTTTCATAACCCTATAATCAATAAGGAAGTATGATACAAAGAACTACAAGTTGAACGGTTTTCCCGTACGTGTATATGTGTTGTTCCCATCTTTTCTATTTCTATTCTGTTTTCACTATTATGCGAGATTGCGTCCGGGAACCTTGCATGCTTTTTTATGTTTTTTTTGTGTGGAAAAAAACACCTGTTTAGTCAGATTTAGTAGGACGATCACGTTCACGTGATCGTCACGTTTCCCGGACCATCACGTTCAGGAACAGCTTATTCCTGCGGCAGTCAATCAGCTGAATCACCGTGGTGCAGAGTTCATATATTTCTTTCATATTAGGGTTGGGGTTAGATGAATGTCCGCCATGTTTTTTGTTTTCCCGAAGAGAGAGAAGCGCATAGGTCACGTGTCCCCAGCCTCCTGACTCACGATTACCTGGAAATCTATTGCATTACTTTTCGTACCATTTCCTACGAAATTTTGATGAGACCAGCCTGCGCAGGTCCAGCTTAAACGCCTTAAGTATATTTGGTTACGCCTCAAATGTGTTTGTCTTCTCCCGGATATCCTTGTCGTGCTCTGTTACACAAACAGTTAGAATGTATTTTTAACAATACCCTATTTGAGCTCCTGTTTTTTTTACATTAGTTGCTTTGCAAATTGTTATGCTTAAATGTGGTTGTCATTGGATTTGCAATGCATATGCCTGCATATGCAGTGCCACCCCCGGACCTGCAGATCTCCCGAGGCAGCGGGAACGCGAGTGAGCGAGAGAGAGTTGCGCCGTGCGTAGAGGCGCACCTCCGCTGCTCAAGTAACGAGCCAGTTTTGAGATTATACGAAGTAGAAAGTTCCGAAATTATTGTTCCAATGTAGCGAGTAAAAGTTAAAAGTCGTCAGGAAAATCAGTAGTAAATTACAGACATGTGAAAAATCTACTTAAGTACAGTAACAAAGTATTTCTACTTCGCTACTTCCAACCACTGCTAATTACCACTTGGGCCACTACAGGTTCCTATCCAGATTACAACTTGCTCAGAGCACAACTTGTTTGGCAAAAAAGGTCCACATTCGTAGAAAGTGCATATTAGCTGATATATGTAGTGGAGTAAAAGTGAAGACAAAAATAAATCCACTTAAAGTAAGGACACATGGAAAATGTTCTTAAGTACAGTTAGTAAGTAAATTTACTTTTTTACATCCCACCACTGAGACACTGTTATAGTGCAATAAAAAATATTAAATATAAGAACATGAACACAAAGAGCAGAGCAGATTCTGGTACACACTCGTTTGTTGACTATCATGTTTAAATCATTATGTATTTATTAACAGCATGTAACCATCAGAGTTCTTATTGGGGAGATCCAAGAAGTAGGTAGATGCTATTTATTCATAGCACTAACAACAAATTAAACCACTTTATGAGATCATTAGGAGTCACAGCATACATCCAAATATGATCTATTCTATTTCATGTATTTCATTAAAAGTATTTTGGCCTTATTTATTAACTCTCTGTAGATTGTGACATTGTCCACTAGAGGGCAGCAGAGGAGCAAGTCAGTCTGCTGCGCTCAGTCATTTATTAGCTGTAGTCATGTCTGTTTGAGGTCCTTTTTAATTTAAGCAATGCTGTTTGCATGTTGGAAAAAAATACAAAGTTCACAATACAAGAGAGGACATATATATATGTGTCAACTTGTGTTTGGCAGTTGTTTACCTGGTGTGAATGAGAAGACGTCAACCACAAAGTGACATATCTGCCCTCGTGTCGTCTTTTCTAAAGCTGCGTTTTACGAGGTCAAAAGGTTTAACTGAAAAATCATGTGAATACTTCTGTGACATCCAGGTGAGCTGTTGGTTTTTCTGCCCTGTGTTTTCAGGCAGCTGTGTATAAAACAAAGTGTTTGCCGAGTGCATTTGACCATAACATCACAGTGCAGACACCCTCTCTGAAGAGTATAAAGGAACGCAGCCTGCCCACCTGTCTCCTTCAAACTCTCATTCTCATCCAACAGTGCAGATCAACTCCAACCCCTCGTCCTGCTCCTGTGTCAGAGAGAGAGAGAGACGCCAACATGATCCTGCTCCTCCTTCTGTTCGCCCTGACCCTGGGTGCTGTGTCTCCTTCAGATGGAACCTGTGAGATGGCCTGGTTCAAATTCAACAACCGCTACTACAAGTACGTGGCCACACCGATGACCTATGCTAAGGCAGAACACAACTGTTTGTCAGAGGGAGCCAACCTGGTGTCTATCCACAGTCTGGATGAACATGATTTCGTCCAAACACTGATCGAGAAGTTTGACCATGGTAAAGGAAGAACCTGGATCGGACTCAACGACCTCCAAGAAGAAGGCAGCTGGATGTGGTCTGATGGTTGTCCGGCTAAATATCTCCTTTGGTCCCCAGGAGAGCCAAACAACGCTGGAGGACATGAACACTGTGTTGAAAAGAACTATCACACAGATAAGAAATGGAATGATCTACCTTGTGATTTCCCTATTCCCTCTGTTTGTGCATCTCTCATAATGTGTCCTCAGTGATTGTTAAGTCGGATTTAACCTGGTCACTGATCACCTGATGCTTGTTGACGTGAAATAGTCCTCAGCAATAAAGATACAAATGCAAACGTCTCTGTTTGTTCTCATTTCACTCACTTACTTTTCATTCCTGTTGTCAGGTATTTGTTTTTGGTGATTTTAACAATTCCAATATTATTGTTGGAACCAATGACAAATAAACAAATACATTTTAAGTCCAAATTTTATGTTTTGTACCAACACGGGTTTAATGGTTCAATATCATCTCCAGGACACTTGTTTGATCATAAGGACCTTTGTGCATTGCTCAAACATTTGTGAATGCATGAACATTTTTAATGCATTCAACTAAAACCCTGATAGATCTCACTTTGATGTGGGTGGGAGCAGCATGAAGGACTCCAGTCTCTTTATGACACAGGATTTACTGTCAAGTTAAATGTTTCCAACACGTTTACGAACACTAAGATCAAAACCTCCATGATGTCAATTTCTCTATCTCAATCTCACGGCTCTGTGAGGAAAACTACAGACATGGCATGATTGTGAAATTTAAACACAAACATTTGCTCTGAGAAGATATATAGAAGGATGATGATGGGTTAAATTAAAGGAGGGTAGTGAGAGTGAATGCAGACAGAGGACAGAATGGAGTGGATGACTTGAAAATTAAGTATGAAACTAAACGGCTACTTTAATTTGACTTTAACCTTTTTGGAAAATCACTGAGTCGGTGGTGGAAGCAAACGGCACATGACATGAGGAAGTGGAAATTATATTTATCTGACAAGCCCGAAAACAAGAGGAGCCGCTGCCTTTGCTCCTGATGACTTCAGAGAGGAGGTGGGAATAAGGAGGAGACTGTTTTAATGTCAAATACTAAATAAGGACTAAAGAGATTAAAGAGTTTCTGTAAGACTGAATATTTTTGGATGCGTAAACAGCTGCTTCTGTCTCATTGGAGCTGATTCCAGCTGGCATGAACAAAGTGTGTGTGTGTGTGTGTGTGTGCGTGTGCGTGTGTGTATGTGTGTACTTTCGAACTAGGGAACAGTAACATGTGTAGATAGATAACTTTATTCATCCCCGAAGGGTGTCAGGCCTGGACTAGAATGAGGACTCAGATGCAGAGGCTTTCACGTACAGCACACTTTATTGCGTTCAGATCCTCTTATGATGAGTGACAACTTACTTGGCTATGAAACACTTACTAAATATTTCTAGGACCTGGCAAAAAATAAACCGGGGAAGAAAACTAAAAGATTCAAAATAAGCACTAGGAAAAGAACAAGGTATATAAACATAAATCGCTCCCGAAGGATGATAAACAAAAAGCTTGAGTAATAAAACAAAAGCGCTCCCGAGGGAGGAAAACCAAGCTATGAAAAAAGGACAAAAGAAAAGGCTCACCTAAGCAGGGACTCCTCAAACTAACTAGAACTCACTAAACATAAACCGCTCCAAAAGGGAGGAAGAAAAACAGATTACAAAAGAACACAAAACGAAGCTAAACTAGAAAAACTTTAACAAACAAAAAAATCACTCTCAAAGAGGATACAGAAAACAACTTACGTGGTGTAGCAAAGATCAAGGCAAAACACGACTATGGCTGTGGAAGGGCTTAGGTGCACGAACAAGAACGAAACACTTCGGCACAAGACAAAGGGGAGACGCAGAATATAAGCACATGAGGGTGAAGGGAACAGGTGGAAACAATACGGAATCAGACACATGAGGAAGGGCAAGTGACCTGAAACGAGAGGAGAGTTAGGATTTCAAAATAAAACAGGAAGTTACCGGACAAAAAACCCAAGACAAGACAGACCTCACCACGGTGTGACAAAGGGAAATTAAGTTGTCATAGCAATAGGTATATTTGAATACAATAAAATACAATACAATAGAATAAAATAAAAAATATTGAGGTAGAATAAAAACAGAAACACAAAATAAATAGGTAGATAAGGTGCAGTGGCAAGATGATGGTAATAGTACTGATGATATGATGGTAATGTTATTGTTAGACAGTATATAAAAATACTACAGTATATATAGTATATTATATAACATAATATATTTATATATGATAGTAATTATACCAGTATAATAGCAGTATATAGTAATAATGGCAGCAACAGTATATATAATAATAATAGTAAATATAATAATAATAACATGTACACATGTGTAAATATTATATACAAAGAATATACAAAGAGTATGATATAATATGATATGATATATAGTAGAGGTATAAATATAAGTATTTGAATATATAATAGATAATATAATATACTATGAGTGTAAGAATATGTAGACAGAGTGTGCAAAAGACAATATTATTGTATAAAATGATATATAGTATCAATATGGTTTATATTAACACATATCACATATGTGAAAATATAGTAGATAAAGTAAAGTAGAAATCTTCCAAAATGTTCTTTCATACTGTTTTTTAGTGTTTGATCTTAAATTAAACGGTTTAAGTCAAGTTCAATTTATTTATATAGCATACAAAATAAAACCTGCTTGGATAAAAATGTGCTCGACTTGAAAAGAAGGCCAAAGAGAAGAGTTGTGTTTTTCACAATGATTTGAATTGTGCGAGAGACGGGGCAGATCTAATATGGAGTGGTGCGCTGTTCAACTAGTTTTGGGTGGCTACTGCAAAGGCTCGGTCACCTCTGGTTATGAGCCTCGGTCTAGGTACAGTTGCAATCAGAAATATTCAACCCCCCCAAAGATTTTAAGGATTTATCAATTAAAGTTGACATAATCTTGCTCTTTGAGCAAGATCCTGCTTCGGATGACTTCTTTATGAGTTGAGTGATACAGAAAACCAACACGGAAAATGCATGATTTAGTATTTGTGTGTAGCAGTATATTTTGTTAAGATAGCCATGTCACAATTATTCAGGAGCAAGTCAGTCTGCTGTGCTCAGTCATTTATTAGCTGGTGTCATGTCTGTGTGAAGTCCTGTTTAATAAAAGCAACACTGTTTACATGTTGGAAAAAAAACACATCATTCAACCTCAATAACTTCAATTGTTTAAATCGTTCAAAATAATCCCTAAATTTATATTGGTGAAAATAGGTTTAGAGCAACATACATGTTGTGACTTCACAGGCTGAGTAGTTTCCCTTGTGATGAGTGACTTTACTGAATCCATCCGATGAGAAAGGAGGTGGACCTCTGTTGCCAGGAGGATGGAGTTGGAGCAGTATCTGGATTCTACCCCGAACTGCAAATAACTCAATACTTTGGACCAGGTATGTTCAGGTGGAAGCACAACATCCTTCGGGAGGTCTTTTACAATATGTTTTTCTTGTTATATTACCTGTGTGTTTTACAGTTTGCAAGGGTGAGCTTATCTTAACCACTGACATCCCAGGACACAACATTGACAATCTGCCCGCCGCCTCTGCTGAACACTGTCAGGCTTTGTGCACTGATAAACCAAGCTGTACATATTTCTCTTATACCAGGTAGTTTGAAACAAGCACTTCAATACACTTGAACTTCTCATGTGCCAAACAGAAAAAGCTTCAACATTAGAAAGTGTATAGTAACTGTATATATTGTGTATATACATATATATCACCTTATTTGTTGTTCCTGGAACAGTAAGTATGTTAATCTGCTTGGTTTTCTGTAATCTCAGACACATTTCTATAGATTATTTTTTTATGCAGTGATAACCTTCAATGTTACATGAAGGGAAAACAATCTTTAATGGGGACCAGAGCCAAAGTGGGAGACACATCTGGGATACCGGTGCACTCCTGCCAGATGAATGACAGTATCAACCCAGTCTCATCAGAAAACGTTCAGTGGCAACGTTGGTCCACTTGGAAAAATGTTACCATCTCACAATCTGGCCTCTCAAAGTGTGAAATGGTAACATTTTTTCTGAGCATTGTTTTGCATTGGCGTGTGCGCATGTCACGTGACTCCCGAGGTCCCGTCTACGGGAAGGAAAACATGGCGGATGTTCCTTGTTTTTTCAGATAAAAATATAATTTTGTAACTTAGTTTGGGCATAAAAATACATTCTGACACCATTCCTACCGAGAAATGTGGTCTTTGCTTCCACAGTGTTCAGCCAGTTCGTGCTTATGATATATATTTTAATAGTTATCACAAATGTTTTTATGGTTGCTATGATGGTTGCTATGACGCTGCCATGCCACACCACGCCGTAGCGTGCTGTTTAAATCACCGTCCCTGCGTGGTGTCGTTCAGTGATCGTGAATGTTATTCATGTTATATAATATTAATATTTGAGCCTAGATTACACCTCTAATGCGAAGGATCCTGCGAGTCTGCTCATACCGAGACGGGCCTGAGTGCGGCACCGGACCGAGTGCGCGACGGACCGGAAGCGACCTGACGTGTGGCTATCGTAAAAAAAGTTTTCATAAACATCTGGTCCATTTAACTCAGCGCTGAGCCACAAAACTGGTGCGCTTGGAAGACCAGGATGTCATCTTCCTTCTGTCAGGTAAGTAGTTTATTGTTTTTAAAGATCGTGGTTTACAGTCCGAGTGCTGAGACAGCGGATGCGGAGTCCGTCGATACACACAATGGAAGTTATTCTTCAGCTAATACTCCACTGTTAGCCACATGCTTGTGCTACCTGGGAGGTGAATAACTGGTTGTTGAAACCAGTTCAAGACGCTTAGCTCATCATTGAGGGACGCTACAATATAAATATAAACATGAATTTGATTTATGAATGCTTTAGATTAATAAGGAGTGTATTTGTCTACCATTACTCCACAATATCAGATCAATTTGGTTTAATTTATAGTATGCAATATGACAATAATGTTTACATGTTATGGAGCTGCGATTCATTTTATAAAACAATTGCTATGTTCTGTTTTTTAATCAAGGAGGATCCAAGTGAAGCTACAGGAGTTTCATTAACGTCAATAACATCATCCACGAGGAAGATGAGGGCGAGAAATGATCCTACCATTAAAGAGGTACTTTTAAGTTACATACAAGAAACACCATTTTATATAATATGCCGAATATACATTTTTATTAAATCCCCAAAGTACGCTGGCTGAAGTACAAGTTAATATCACGTTTGATCAATGATACTTCCCTGCTGTGATTGTTTAACTGGGAAAACAACTTTTTCCACAGGAAGGCAAGTCAATTTAAGGAATACATGTGCAAAGTTTTCCTCTGTTATGTATAATGATGATCCCCATCAAACATATTGTTAGCAATATTTACACCTTTTAATTTATACTGTTTATTTCTGTCTACATGTGTGAATTTGCCTTCATTAGTTTCAGAAAAGAGCGATGATGTATCGGTCAGTGGGCGGCAGCACGAGACTCCGCAAACTAGTCTGTAAGCAAAGTAGACGAAGGCATTGAGGTTGCAGCCTGCCATCATTGTTATTTTGCTTAAGGGACTGAATATGTTTCATGCAGAAATATTTGCATTTCCCTTATATCTACCAAAACTGCTTGTTTCACAGACTGCAGTTTTGTTTTGATCCGATGTGGTGTGCAAATACTAACCGTATCTGCAATGGGTTGTGCGCCATTAACGTTTTGTAACTCTAATTTTGTTTTGACAGACTGTAAAAAGAATGTTGAGAACATCACCACTCTACAGGAAGACACAGTCCAGTAATGGGTGTCAGAAGTTCAGTAGTGAACGACAGGTACTGTGGAAAAATGTGTGTCATTGTTGTACAATGTCTTTTGACTCTGTTTACACAAGGTCAACACAAAAAGGTTTGATTGTAAACTGATATTGGTATGAATTCATGTTATTCTCCTCTTCACAAGAAACAAACAATCAAAATTACCGGCAGAACGCCCTTGATGGACGCTTCAGCTGCATCGTCAGACTGGCGAGACAGCAAGATGCCAACTTTAATGCCAATTTATTTGTGTAACATTCTGTGACCAAATGTATAGATTACTTTTTGTAGATTATAAAAAAAAGATAAACCATTTATAAAAAAAACTAAACTAGAATTACCACACTGCGTTGTATGACTCCGCTAACCAGTGCAGTGTCTGTTCACATATTTCTACATATTTTCTCTCATATAAATGTGACTAATCTCTTGACAACTGAAACCATACGATGAGGTCAGTGTGGCCTTGACCTTTTGACTTTAAGACAAATACACAGTTAGACAACCCGAAAACATACAGTAATGCCTCTGGCGACTCGCTATTGCAGAGGCATGAAAATGTTAGTGTAGTAGACTGGATTTTATTGTAGTTACATTGGACATCTTGTATGGGTACACAAAAAAATATATTTGGTTTCACATTTTAGATGGCATAAGCAGAGACATCAACTCAGGAAAAAGATTTCTGTAGAAAAGAAAGCCTTGCATGTGTGTATATATACATGCACTATCAAAACGTTTTGTTTTTTATCATATATTCTCAGGTAATACTGAGGCATTTATGGAGATGGGAGGTGAGGCCTTCTCTGCGTGCTAGAGAGAAGATTCCACAGAGTTCAAGCCCAGCAGGCTGCAGCAGGTTTGGTTGATCCTCCTCTGGAGAGGAAACACTGGCGAGGTACTTCTCCACTAATGAAGAAATGTGAGTGCTGTGATTAGGTAAACTCTGCTTCAATGCTACTGATGCTACTGCCTGGCATTAGCATGGTCTCAGGTAGCTGTTAGCTTTAGCTTATTTAGTTTTAAGCGGCCTGTCTGACGTTTATGTTTTTAAAAAAAAATCTGAGGGAACCATCTTCATATTTTAACACTATGGTTTGTTTGTGTCCTTCAGTTCTTCTCAAGAGAAGCTGCTTCAGCTCCACGGTCCCTCCTGCAGCCTCGGCTCCTGATGCTAACCGCCTGTCTCCCTCACAACAAGCTGCAGACCTGGAGTGACAGACCTTTCTCCAGAGCTGCCCCCTCCCTCTGAAACCCCCCTCTCCAAAAAACTATTTGTGTAGTTTTTAAAGTCTTATTTGCATGAGAATTGTTGATCATATCATTTCCAGCAGATGCCTTAATGTAATGTTTGTGCACAATAAATGACATTGATCATAACATATTGGTATTTCCTTGCACTTCTGCACCATGTTATTGACAGATAAGATGCTGATGACATTAAAGCAGTGAATGCTCTGCTTTAAGACACATAAACACACAATGATCCAATGGATCTGAGGTAGATTGGGCACATTACATTCTGTTC